>PVKE010015979.1:9964-32751 GCA_004027555.1 Craseonycteris thonglongyai
TTTTTTTTTTATCTTTTCACATTTATAGAGAGAAATTATCTTTTTGTCTTCAGTGCATTGTTATTTCTATTTTACTTTTTGACAGATAGAGAGAGAGACAGAGACAGAGACAGTTAGAGAACCGAACTGTGGGAACTCCCCAGTTCAGCACGTGGGTCCTGCCTGGGCCGGAGCCGGGATTCGATCCCCGGTCCTCATGGCCTCAAAGCGAGCGCTCAACCCGCTGAGCCGTCCCGGCTTTCCCCTCAGTCAGTCTTCTTACCCTTAATGTTCAGGAGGTGGTGCTGAGAGGGGAAAAGATAGGCTGATTTCTAAAGGTTCATTTGCAGCATTAATTTATCCAGAATGTGAAGGCAAAAGATTCTGGCCTTCTGATGAAATTTTAGAAAAGCAGTCCAGAGCCCCTTCCTGCTTGGAACCCCACACCCCACACTAGGCCATACACATACTTAGACATATATACACATACACTCTCACTGCTATTTACACACACACAACTGTGCCCTATGCCAAACATGCTCTGAGCATCTCTTGAGATGTCTTCCCTTTCCCAGTCTGCAACCCTGCTTCTCTTTCCCTGGGGATGTGTGTCATAGAATGCGAGGCAGCTGACACCATGGGAACCCAAAGTTGGGGGGTTCGGGGGGAGGACGCGATGCACAGGTGGTAAGAATTTGGGCACATACATGTGTGCAGTCAGTGGTGTTTCACCCCAAACTCTGAGAGTCCCCCACCCCCACCCCACACACACACCCCACCCCCTGGGCAGAGCTCTGCAGATGGGCAATAATATCAGAACAAACTAACTGGAGGAATAACTGCTTGCTGATTCTCAGAGATTCTGAGCATGGTAAAGGTGTGCATGGTCACTGAAGGGAACCAGAGAGCTGCCCAGTATGCGCACTGCTGGGCATCATGGAAGGTAGAGCTATGTGGGAGCCCATGAGTTTTCCATGAACCAATCTGCACGATTGAACGACATTCTTTAGCTGCATCTAGCAGCCCAGGGGTAGAAATGAAGAAGGCAAAGGGGTTGGATCCCGGTTTAAGGGCCTTACTTCTTTTTCTTCATTCATCTTGAAGTGAAGTTTCGCATTTTCTTCAGTTATGAACGTAGGCCACAAACCACCACAGTGCCTGTCATACTGACACCAATAGAAAGCAACGATATTTTCATGCTACATTATAGTTGTGCAGGTACTCAGAATATTACTTATGCCCATTATTTTGAAATTCCTTTGCAATTTTAAATTACATATTCAAAGACAAAATTTTGTTTTTAATTTTGTCATTTAATGTGTGAAGTAGGACACACCTCACAATTTTAATAACTGTCAGAACAGTATTTCAGTATAATTGGTCTTCTTTGTAACACTACATATTTTATTTTATATATTTGAAAATATGACTCATAAGAGTCTTGGAAAAACATCCACAACTTTCAGAGTTAAGTCATCATTGAGACTGATGCAGGGAGCACAACAAAGATATAGCTGCACTGACCAGACCCTCTCTCCCCAAATCTCTCTCTCCCAAGGAATTAGAAGATGCTTCCCATATTGTGTCACCCAGTTCATTAGAAAAACAGTGTAAAGTTACAAATGCTGAAGCTGGCTATATCTGTCATTGCGGTACTGTCACTGAACACAGCACCCTGGAATGCACTCAATAAGTGTGTTGACATAGAATCTTAGACTTTCTTTGTCACGTGAATAAATTCAGCAGTTCTGTGATAAGCTGTCTGAATTTGAATGACAATTGAAGCCAAGAGCACTATGCCAAGAACAGATGAATGATGCTTTTATTCTCTAATGAATCTTATAATTTCTGAGTTGAAAACATGATGACAAGATTATTTCCAATACTCCTAACATCTGCATTTTGCTGATTCAAGCTTTATGTATAAAATTGACATTTGCAAAGTCGGTGCAGTTTGTTTTTTATTCCCTCTCTTGTAGTTGAGGACTGCCAGGAGTGATAATTTTGGTCATGGCCATGAGGAAACAGAACAGTAGGTTAAATGCCATTTGGAGAACTCTGTTCCTGGACCGTTCTTAAGCAGTTGGCTGCTAAATTGGAGATAGTAGGAGAGGGGGGATATTGGAATACTGGTTTAGATGCAAAATACTGTGAAATGCAACAAATGTTTCTACAGGGAGATTAAAATAAAACACTTTAAATTATCTGCTCATCAAAGACCTGAGGTGATATGGCAGGCTCTCAATTGATGGTAAGGGTCCTTCATCTGTTCTGTGCCAAACCCCAAGCAGCCAAACTCACAGCTCCAAGGCAAAATGGTTTTTAGGATCCTACCAGGGAATTGCATCCACCGTGGTCTGGGCAACATTACAAAATGAATGAATTTGGCTTTTAGTGCCTTCATGAATTGTTTATTTACATTCTTCCAATCATTCCCTTGTCTACCCTCAAAAAGAGTCCCTAGCCTAAAATTAAGCCTTTTCCCACTCTTTAACTCAAAAGCCAATAACAGGCTTTGATGAGTGGCCTCAGCCAAATAAAAGGTGATACAATGATTGACTGTCCATTCTCCCAATAAGTATCCTTACTTTCATTAGGAATTTAACCTTTAAATTAGTCCCTTAATTAATAATCATATTGTTATATTCATTAAGTAGCTACAAAAAGTCTATATATTTGATATAGTCATTGAAAAGAAAAGGTTAGGGAAATTTATATAAAATTTAATTTATTATAATAGCTAGCATTAAAGTACTTATACATAATCATACTTTATTTGCCTTTATAAAAATCATTTGACATGCATATGCATATTATAAACATATCTAAACTGTAAAGTGCATGAGATCATTTATAAAACTGCTAACATTTCAACATTTTGATTCATCTGCAAAATGACCGATAAGCACCACCAAGGAAGGTCTTGAAGAAGCTGATTGTATCAAAGTGACTTGAAAAAGTTATGGTAGTACATTTTAAAATTATCAAAATTAAGTAAAGAAAATGATTTTTAAAAAATAAACTGATTTTAACTCAATTCAGGTAAGGTTCTAAACTAGGTTCCTTTTTACACAGTGGTATTTCCATTTCTCTGTTTTTGAAGGCAGTTCCTTTCTGTGGTCTGCAGATGGCCTGGCGGATGTCTGGCTATTTGCTCTAATATCACCTTCTTCTGTGCCGTTGGTCCACAGGCTTGTTTTCTGCATCACACTTATTGGGTCTCTGAGGGGTAACAAACATGAACAGAGCCTGAAGGCAGATCCTGGATCTGGAACTTGCTATCATAATGCTTTCACCAACAACAACCTTTCAATTACCCACTAAAACAGAACAGAAGTCCACCCATGATTCGCTTTGTGCTTTCAATTTTATTCACCGATCTGCTCCAAACATCAAATATTTGTACTTCATAAAGAATTTTTTTCCTCTAGCAACTGAACATTAATAGTCCATCCCTATTGAAAATAAACATGTGGAAGTATAAAAACCACCATAAACTCATCTCTGAGACATTACCATATTGAGTACATTTTGGTCTCATATTGTATTTGTAGGGTTTTGCATATCATTAGCATTTTCTCATGTCATTAAGTGTAAGGATGTATGAGTATTTCTAAAAGTAAATGTTAAGAAGTTCTAATGTTTCTCTAGACGCAGAAATAAAGGAGAGCCATTTCATCCAGGCTTGTGCGAGGATGCTTCCTAGTTCTTAATGACTAGACCTTCTAAAGCAGTGCTGTCCCAAAGAACTTCTGGTGATGACAAGAATATTCCACATCTGTGCTGAGTGATATACAGCCACTAGCTACATGTAGAGACTGAATACTTGAAATGGGGCTAGTGAGAATGAGGAAATGAATGTTAAATTTTACTTCATTTTAATTATTTTTTTAAAGATTTTATTGTTTTTGACAGAGATAGAGAAAGACAAAGATGGAGACAGAAAGAAAGGAAAGGGCCTAGAGCAGTTTCCATAGTTGTACATCATCAGTTTTCAACATGGTTTCATTCCACACAGGTGGGTGGGGGCCACATAGGGCAGGAACTGGGTTGAAGGCCTCCGGCCAGGGGCCAAACTGGGGGGTGAAAAGCAAACTGGGGGGCTCCCGCATGGGAAGCACACCCCAGTTCAGCATATGGGTCTGCACGGGCTAAGGCCAGGATTTGATCCTCAGTCCCCAGGGTTGCAAAGCAAGCACTTAGCCCACTGAGCCATCCCGGCTTCCCCCCATTTTAATTATTTTAAATCAAACTTAAAGAGCTACATGTGGTCAGTGCTGACCATATGGTATAGAACAATGGGAAAAAGCAGAATATATTGAATGTATCTGTAGTTTACCAAGTAATATACTTTAAATGTTTCTTTAAGTGCAAAATCCACATTCTGTCTAATTACTAGCATTTAAAACCCTAATTTTTTAGCTGTAGATCTCTCTTCTGTCCCTTGTTGAGTTTAGTAACAGGCTTTGATGAGTGGTAGTAAACATATGATATATAACAACCTAGACAACTTATACTTTTACAGAAGTTGTGGTGATTTTAATTACCATAAAAAAATCTAATGATTCTTAAGAAATCATATTTGACAAAAATCAATTATGTCTTCAGATTTTCAGAAGCAGCTTGAGATGCAATGAAACATGACATGATTCATAACCTTAGAGAGATTTGAAAGACAAATTACCCCAGAGTGTTACTAAGTGTTCCACATTCTGGAAAAGGAAGGACAAAAATCAGCCCAATTTGTGGTTCTTGGTTCACAGCTAAAAAGAAATTAAATGAGAGTTTTGGTTCATGTTTATGTTTGGGAGAAAATTTACCAAGGTATACATTTTCAGGAACAAACTATCTCTGAAATATAAACTTGAGTCAGCCAACACCAGTGAAGACCTCAGCATAGTCTTAAGTTTCCCCACTTTGAATCCTCTTCCTGCCTCCTTTGTTGTAATGCCTTCTCATCTTCTAACCCTACGAGTTGGCAGTAACATTCATTGCACTCCACTCTTATTTATTATTCATTATCTGACTTCTCCTCTATACTAGAAACTCCTCGGGTTGGAGACCGTAGATAATGTTGTCTTCTTTGTTGCTTTATCTATAGTGCCATAGATGGATGGATGGATGGACGGACAGACAGAGATATGGATAGATAGATGATAGATAGATGAATAGAGAGTAGGTGCCCCATAAATACTGGATGAATTCATGAATAAGTTTAATCTTCACAACCACCACATGAGGAGCAGATTTGCACCCCACTGTGGGTGAGAAAAGTGAGGTTCAGAGATAGCTAAAAGGTGGGACAAACAGGATTTGAAGTCAGGTCTCTGATTCTAAGTCCAGTTTTCTTTTGATTATTTGAGAGTTCCCTCTTGTTTTTCGTGTAGGCTGGCGTTGAACATTCACCTCTATTTCTCTAGCCTAAGAGATACATGAGCAATGAAAGTGCTTCCAGTAAGAACAGGACTGCAATGAAAACAGCTGTGGCCACAGAAGAGATAAGTGCAAGAATCAAACTATCCCTAGAGCCATATGCTCTTCTTCTTCAAAGTGAATTACTACTCTCTCTTCAATCTGTACAAAATGAGACCACTCACAACACCTCCCTTTCTTTGGAATGGTTTGTAATGTAACAGCTCAATTTAACCACCTATGAAACTTTAGACAATTATCATTGCCTTACTACTATCCCATGGATTCTGCTTTAGTTAACCAAATTATGTAGCTGTTTTTATAATAACATTATTCGCCAAATTAGAATGAGAATAGATTTTGGATACACCCTTTTTTCCTGCCATAACTTTTTTCAGCTGTAGGAAGTAAGGTTCAGAGAAGTGAGAAGACTTGCCCAAGCCACACAGCATTGGGATGAAAGCAAAGTGATCCTGTTTCTCTATCCAGAGGCCTGTTCACTTTACCAATGGCCTCCAGACACCAAGCTGCAGAGAGGTGCCCATCTCTGGCATGACCGCATCAGGCCAGTGAAATGAGCATGCTGTCTGTACACTGAGCTCTCCATTATAATCACCCAAGGTTGTCATTCATTGTTTGTTTTCTACAAGTTTCCCTCATTAAAATATTAGCTTTGTGTATGGAGAAGAATGGCAGGCTTGTGGTAATTTTCCTTTATGCCTGCCAAACTCCTATTGATCCTTCAAAACTTGACTCAATCATCTACCCCCAGGGAAGCCTTCATTGAGCTCACTTGTTAGAACAGCGACTCCCTCCTTGCAACTTCTGTAGTAGCTTCTATTTAATAAAGGAATGAGCCATATATATGTTGTTGTGTTTTTTTTAATCCTAACAACTTTACTCATAATATGTTTTGGTTTGGTAGGGCTGCTGTAGCAAAATACTGTACCACAAACTTGGTGGCTTAAAACACCAGAATTGTTCTCCCACAGTTCTTGAGGCTGGAAATCAGATATAGTGTTGGCAGGGCCATGCTTCTTCCTCCAAGCCTCTGGGGGATGATCTTTCCTTGCCCCTTCCAGCTCCTGGGAACCCCAGACTTTCCTAGGTTTGTGACTGTACAACTTTCTGCCTCCATCACCTGACTATATTCCCTCCCTGTGTGTCTGTTTCACTTCTGCTAGGACACCAATCCAGTTGGATTATGTTCTCACCCCAACGTGACCTCATCTTAACTAATTCCATCTGCAATGACTCTATTTCCAAATAAGGTCACATTCTGAGGTAGGAGGGGTTGAACATACCTTTTTGAGCAAGACAATTCAATTACAAGCAATAAACACCCAAACATGTATATTCAACTTCCGAGTTCTAACTCCAAGTGAACTGAACCACGTAACCCATACCCAGATCAAAAAATGGAAACTGGGGAAGCTGGGATGGCTCAGTGGGTTAAGCGCTCTCTTTGCAGCCCCCGAGACCAGGGATCAAATCCCGTCTCCGACCCGTGTGGACCCACATGCTAAACTGGGGTGAACTGGGCACACCCCAGTTCAGTTCTTGCCAGGGCCTATGCGGGAGGCTCCCGGCCCAGTTCCTGCCCTGCGCAGCCCCGCGCCTACCTGTGGAGTGAAATTATATGGAAAACTAATGCTGTCAACTATGGGGACTGCTCTGGGCCCTCCCCCTTCTCTCTGTCTCTCTTTCTCGGTCTGTCTGTCTGTCAAAAACCAATAAAAATAAATCTTTAAGAAATGGAAACTGGCCAACTCTCCAAAGTCCTCTCTGCCCTCCTGCAGTCACAGGCTCCTGCCATCATCTGTGACCACTCTCCTGCCTAACAGAATGAATGGGTTTATTCTTTTATTCATAATTCATATACCATAAAATGTATCTTTTAATGTATACAATTCACTATCTGGTAATATATCTACAAAGATATGCACCACCACTATCTAATTGCAGAACATTTTCATCAATTCTAAAAGAAGCCTCCTATCCATTAGGGGTTATTCCTATCATGCCCCTGATTACTACCACTAATCAATCTGCTCTATGGATTTGCCTCTTCTGGACATTCATTCCATATCAATGGAATCATAGGTGCCTGGCTTCTTTTATGCTGTATAATGTTGTCAAGGTTCATCCATGCTGTAATGTGTATCAGTACTTCAGTTCTTTCTATGACTAAGTAATAGTCTACCGTATGCATTTGAATATACTCCATGTTGTTTATTCATTCTTCAGTTGCTGGACATTTGGGTTGTTTCCACATTTTAGCTATTGTAAATAATGCTGCTATGAACACTTTGGTATATACAGTATATACATATTTTTTCTGTGGTTGTATGTTTTCAATTCTTTTAGGTATGTACTTATATATTTTTTGTACCAGAATCATCCAGTACAGTTCATCAAGGAATAATTGAGACAGTTGAGAGAACTGCAGCTCTTCTGTGTTTGATTCATGTTGTCTCGTTACATTCATCCTTCTTACTAATCCTTCAAAATCACAGCTTTTCTGCATCAGTGTCAGTGCAGGAAGCAGCACTCCGCTCATGTGCTCAGAAAATGTCATCTGGTCACATTGCTTTATAAGATAATGGTAAATTCTTTCTAAAGTGGTGTACCAGTATGCACTACTTTTGTGTTGGGCGTTTCCTTTGCTTCACAGTCTTCCAATTTTTAGCTTTCTCTTTACTATTTTTCTTTACTATAATTAATGTATTATTTTTGTGTGTGTTGTTGGCATATGCATATGATATTTATACACATTTATAATCTTTCTATATTCAAAACCAGTTTACTTATATTCTCTTTCATATTTTTAAAATTTTGCTTTTGACATTTTGGTTTATTATATATCAGGAATTGATTTTGGTATCAGATATGAAATAAAGATTCAACTTCAACTTATTTCCATGTGGAAAAACACCATATCCTGGCCCCATTTATAGAATACACCCACCGTTGCCTCTGCTCTGACTTGCTACAACTGTCATGTCATTTCCATCATTGTTTTAGCTTTACCTGCACTTTCTATTCTGTTCCATCAACCTGTCAACCCCTATGTCAGCAATACACTCTCATTATTGTAGCTTTATAATAATATTTACTATTTATTATAGCATGTGTCCATACTTTGTACTTCTTCAGCAGTAGTGAAGCTATTTTTGGCAATTTGTTTTTTCATTTAAGTTTTAGGAACAGATTGTCAAGGACCGTGAAAAGCCAATTGGAATTGGATTGAAATTGTAGCTTTCTGTAGATCGTATTTGGGGAAATCTAATGTCGTTAGCATGTTATATCTTCCTTGCCATTGATATATCTCTTTATGTTATGTCTTCCTTGCCATTAACATATCTCTCTATATGTATTGAGACCTTATTTTCTGTTTTTCAATACATTTTTGTAATTTTATTCTAAAAGTTTTTTCCAGCTTTGTTAGGTTCACTCATAGGTACCTTAATTTTTCTTGGTTTGGTTTTCCCTAGACACAGACTCTGACACAACTGGTTTAATTGGTAGCTCATCCCAGGAAACACTGGTAGGGAAATGAGACAGAAAACCAATAAATGATATGTTTTCAAGCAAGTTTCTGTGTATGTTATCAGAGCTCAGTCTTAATGGGGACTCTGGGAGACAGTGAAAAGTTTCCCCTAATCCCTTGCTGAGAAACGAGGGAGTTGACTTAGTATCTCTCATCTCCTGTTGGCTGCTGGTTGGGGCCTGCTGGGCAATGTGTGTGGGGCGAGGGAGGGGAGTGGTGATGAGGTGTTAGTGATGGTGGTGGCAAATTCTCCAGCACCTCGGGATACTCAAGAAAGCCCTTAGGGCTTAGACAAAGAGTTGCAAGTTCTGGCAGTTGAAAATCTGGCAAGAAATAAGTGCTCCAAGGGAATAAGAATAGAGCTTCATGTACATCCTCCTTAACTAATATACTGTCTAATTCTGATGTCCATTCTAAGCTTTTGCATTAAAGAATGGAAGGACTATTCCACCAGATATTGTTGAAGGCTCATCTCCATTCCCCTTCAAATGCCTTGGTGCTACATCATTTGCTGACCCCCTTGTTGGGTTTCATTGCTATTCAGATACCAGTTTGTTTACCTTGGAGTGGTAACGTTGGCTCACTTATAAAGTTATTGTGTAGAATTTCTCTCCATCTGAATTGTTTCAGCGTCTTTACTGACAAGGCCTAAGGAGGATTGTTTTCCTCCAATGAACATTCTCTCTGAAACTCCTGAACAGTTACCATTTTGCCCAGTTTTTTTACTACAGTTGCTCTCAGAGTGGCATTAAGAACAGAGTTATTACACCCACCTTGAATTAGGAGCGTGAGAGAGCAGCCTCAGGATTGGATGAGATCTGGAGTTGGCACCGCCCCCTTTGCAGAAGTGATTGGTTCTCAGACCCATCTCTCTGGCACTAAAACCCACCCATCCTCCTCTGTTATAGAACCAGAGGGTTTTTTCCTATTTAACTGTTTCCGGCTATCTGCCATGAGTAAGCTGTCTTTAGGTTGATATTTTAAAAGATCAGTTTTAATATTTAATCTTACATTTTGGAGAAAGGTGGTGTAATAAGATTTTGAGGGCAGACTTTGGCATCCACCCCCACTGGCTGATGTTCTGGATTTCCACATCTCTCTGTGCCTCGTTTTTTATATCTGTAGAATAGAGAAAATGATCATATCTCACTCATGGAGCTGTCATGGGGATTGAACAGGTAACACTGTAAGGTACTTAGAAAACTGCCTGGCACATAACATAGTTGGCACTCAAATATTTGCCATTTTTCAATTTGGTTCTGATTAGAAATTATACTTCCTTTTGATGTCAGGATATATATATATATATATATATATATATATATATATATATATATATATATATTGACAGAGACAAAGAAAGGCAGAAACAGAGAAGGGGGAGGGCCCAGAGCAATCTCTATAATTGTACGTCATCAGTTTTCAACATGGTTTTGTTTCACACAAGTGAAGGCATTCCCTCTCAAGCCAGGGGCCAAACCAGGGGGTAAGAACTGAACTGGGGGCCTTCCACATGGGAGGCACACCCCAGTTCAGCATAAGGGTTCACACAGGCCCCAGGTTGGGACTCAATTCTCAGTCCCCAGGGTTGCAAAACGAGTGCTTAACCCACTGAGCCATTCTGGCTTCCCCGATGTCAGGATATTTTTGAGTCTGATATTTAGCAACTACAGAGTAAGTATAATAATCCTATTATGTTATCACTTCAAATAAAGTCAGAAGTTAAAAGAAATGACTTACTTGCTTTGTCACGAGCCATCACTAATTCAGGGCTACAGTTGTTCTGAGTTGACAAAGGATGGTTCTCTTGTAAAACACCATTCTACTTCTCACCTCTTACCAATATGAGCAGGAAACCTGCAAAATGAACTGGCACAGTCCTGCGTTGCCTCTTCACTCCAATGAGTCACTTAAATTACCTAATAGGTCATGTGAGGAAAGGAACAACTGCGAAAAGCTGGCAGGCTTCCAAATGCCTGGTGACACATTTGAGATAAAAATATAGGTGTTTACGTATGATAACATTATTAGGATCACAAAATTTTCCTAAGTAGAGCTTCAGCTTGTGGATGGCTCTGTTCTCTATTCTACGGGCTTGCCTCTTGGCAGGAATCTGCTGCTTTCAGTAGGAGAGAAGGAACATTAGGGATGCCGGGATAGCTCACCTGTTGAGCACTTGCCTCATTGGCACAAAGTCTGGGGTTCGATTCCTGGCCCTGGCCCAGGCTAGCCCATAAGCTGAACTGCGGAGCAGCTACTAACCGGGATGGCTCAGGACTGAAGATTCTCATCTCCCATGCAGGAGACCGCTGATCCTGCGTGGCCCCACATCCATTTGTGTGGAATGAAACCATGTCACGACTAATGGTGTACAACTATAGAGACTGCTCTGGGCCCTTCCCCTTCTCTCTCTCTCTCTCTCTCTTTCTCTCTGTCTCTCTCTCTCACCTTCCCTCAAGCAATAAAATAAATCTTAAAAAAATAAAAAGACAGAGAGAATAAACATCATAGGCACTGCTCCTAGAGTTGACTTCTAGCCTTTAGCTCAGGGGTCTCCAAACTATGGCCCGAGGGCCAGATGCGACCCGTGAGGCCCTCTCATCCGGCCCTTGAAGACCTTTTTATCTACGGAAAGAAAAATTACAGAAATTTACGTGTATCCTGCCAAGATCAGCCGCTTACTTTTTCTACTTCTGTTCACAGTCAATGAGATGATATAACTGCTGTTTGATAGTTACTGCGGCCCTCGGGCTGAAAAGTTTGGAGACCCCTGCTTCATTTGATCCTCACAACAATCTGGTAAAGCTCATGGAACAGGTAGTTTTACACTCATCTTATACTTTACAGACCTGCTCATTGTTAGCCTTAAGATTGTATAATTATTTATATTGAGTGCTAAAAATAGAACCCATGTTTAGGGCCATTTGGACTGGAACCATGCAGTTTTCCTTCCCGTACCCTATTTTTTTCTGCCTGGAGATGTAAACCAAACCAAACAACAATAATAACAGCAAAAGTACAGAACAAAACAAAAGTTCTTTGAGTTTGTACCTAATTGCAGACCCATGGATTCAGGAAGCTGCCTTCTACTTTATGACTTCTTACAAGCTCACCTAGGAACTTGAGAGAATTTACTTTCCATGCAGTGTTTGCTCCCGAGGCGTGGGAGGAAAACACAGATAAGCAAACAGGTTTCCAGGGGGAGAGTCAGTTGTGAGATCGTAGGGATGTCGGGCCTGAGCAGAACAGGTTCTGTAGGCCTGGGGGTTTGCTCCAAGTGTTAGGGTGCCAAGAGAATCAGGGTGAGAGACAAAAGCATGAACGTAGGAGTCAGGCCTTGAACACGTTCTTGATTCTCTGTGCTCCACTTTCCTCTTTGGTAAAATCTGAGGCCCGTAATACCACAAGTACCTACCTTATAGGATAATGATGAGAATTAAATACAATAATGTCATTTAAAGCAGACAAAGTTTCCTTCCCCCCCCCCCAATTTTCTTAACTAATACACACAAATTAACCATAGAAGAAGATTGATACATTGGACTTCATTAAAATCGACCATTTTTATTAACTGCAAGATACCATTAGCAGGGTATAAAGAAAAGCACAGTAGTTGCTGTTTTCCAGAAATGTCTATAATACTAATTTCCATCTCATATGCTCGTTCAGAACCTTGCCACTGTCCCATTAAGTTTTGTGTCCCAGGTATATGTCCCTTGCTTGAACCTGGGTGGACTTTTTGATTGATGAATGCAATCTGGCTGGAGCAATGCTATGGGACTAGATTGTAAAAATCCATACAGTCTCCACCTTGGAAGTCAACTTGGAAGTCAACTGCCATAAAATGAAAACCACAGATAGAAGCCCAAAGAGATAGGAACCCATGCAGACAGTCCCTGTCAACTCACCAGCCATGTGAATGAGGCATTGGGAGCAAACGTTCCTGCCCACGTTAGAACTGCCCCGGAGGACGCTGTGTGGAACTGTGGACCGGGAAAGCCTTCCCTGCGGAACCTTGCCCACACTGTGACAGCACATAATAAGGGTCATCATTCAGTGCCTTGAGACTTGCATCAGGCCCAATTCACAGCTGTGCTGCTGTCTATGGGTTTGTGGGGTTGCTCTGGCATAGACAGGCTCACAGTGCCTGCCTGCTGCCAAGGCTTTCCCTAATTCTCCATGCTAAGACTGCATGCTCTTTGAAAATTCAGCCATCAAAATGTTACCAAGGGGACCTCTGGTGCCTCTGCTGGTCTGGTAGTTCCTGTATGATAAAGTTGGAGGAATAGAACCACCCACGTACCCTAGATCAATCCTACCCTTTTCTAGTGTCAATTATTGATGAGAGGCTCTTGGGAACAAGGTCACACAGATATAGCACAATCAATAATGACAGGGAAGTGCTGAGCTACCAAGAGAACTCTGCTTGCGTTAGAAAAATACATGTGATTCAGAATTGCGCTTGGCAAGTCTCTACAATACCTGGTTGTGGGCACTCTTCAGTGTTATTAATAAGAATAGGTTTATAATCTGCAAACACATAAATTATCTGACGTAGGCACAACCTCAGGCTCCCACCAAATTCTGAAAACTCTATGATCATAGCATACATTTTATTTTCTAGAAATGCAGTGACGCACTATAAGGTTTACAGAATAAGAAAAATGGATCTGTTTAGAATCAGATGGATCTATATTTGAATGTTCTCAAATTAAAGAATATATAGAAATGATTTTTACCCTACTTATACTCTATTTTCCATGGTAAATACTTTTTTGTTTTTGGTATTGTTTTTTGTTTGGTCTTAAAGATTTATTTTATTGTTTTTGACAGAGAGGGAGAGACAGAGAAGGGGGAGGGCCCAGAGCAGCCTCCATAGTTGTATTTTATCAGTTTTTGACATAGTTTCATTCCACACAGGTGGGCAGGGGCTGTGCAGGGTGGGAACCAGGCCAGGGGCATCCCGTATGGGAGGCACACCCCCGTGAGCTGGGGGCCAAACCAGGGGTCTCCCACATGGGAAGCTTGCCCTGGCGAGAACCGAACTGGGGGCCACACCCCAGTTCAATATATAAGTCTGCACGGGCCGGGTCCAGGATTCAATCCTCAGACCCCAGGGCTACAAGACGAGCACTTAACCTGCTGAAACATCCCAGTATCCCCCACAGTAAATTCTAATACAAGCTGTTTAACTCAGTAAAACAAAGTTTTCCCATGGACTTGTAGTATGATAACAACTATACTTATCATCAAGCAAAAAGAACCGTAGTCCAGGATTCAAATGAATAATTCTTAGTTTTCTTGCTATATCATACGTGGAAATCAAGCTTGTGTCTATTTTTAAAATGATAAGATCATAAGGAACTTTTAAATTATTAATACAGGACATCTCTGTTAGAGATGTTGACTTTTTAATATATTATAACGTAAATACAATAGGGACCTTTGACTGCAGTGCCCTAAACACAAACAGATTGGTAGCTTTTCCAACAAGTGAATATACTCATCTATTAGAAACCAAAAAAAGATTACTTCTCAGCCTTTTGGATAAGAGCAAGTGTAGAAACCAGAAACAAAATATTTTTGAGTAACTTCTTTCCACTCGCATCTGGATTTCCACCATTTCCCTGTAAAACGTCACATGTTATACTACCAATGTGTCCGTACTTGTTGCCTGGCTGTCTCTGAGTGATGGCTTTCACCTGGTGTGGACATTTTGGACACCATGTCTAGACATCTGCTTATTCAAGAGCTTGGGACTTCTTGGGCCTCGTCTCAGCTCTCGTACTCTCTGTCTAGCCCTAGATGCATCACTGCCAATTCCCAGAGCCACATTTCTCATCAGATGGGATGAAAACCTGCCAGGCTTTCCATCTTCTGTCCTGTACAGCTCTCAGTGCTAAGCAAAAATATGATCTCCAAGGATTCTTATCAGGTTTCCATAGATGACATCGAAGGTTCTCAGAACAAAGGTGCTGCATCAGCAGGTATAAGGCATTTGTTATGATGTCATTGAAAATCCTTATGAAAGCAGTGCAAACAAGGCATAGCTACCTAAACAAAGGCAGAACATTCAGTACACACAGGGATGACTTTTCTGATTCTAAAATTAATACATGTTGGGTTTGGAAAAGACAAAAAGTATAAAGAAGATCATTTTAAACTTATGCCTATATTGTCTCCACACAGAGATAGCTGAAAATATAACCAATATTTAAAAATGCTTGTCCCCTCTTTCCCTATGGGAATAATACTGAAAATAATATACTGGTTGTCAAAAGAACATCTTTGTTGACTTAAATGCATTAACATAAATATTCATAGTGGTTTTCTTTCCTATATCACTAAGAAACACATTATATAAAAATCACATCACACCTTCCAACTAAGCTTAATCATAGTCCTCCATTAACTCTCTGTTTTTTCTTCAGACTCTTCCTTCTATGTCCTCATCTCTGTTCTCTGGTTTCACTGCCTTTAAATCCTCTATTTCCACTTCAATATAAGCAACTTCTAAAAATCCCCTAGCAATTCCCTTATTGTCCTCAGTCTGCATAGGCCACTCAGCAGAACAAATCCCCATATTTACCTGAACAGTAATCAAGCCTTGTTCCTCAAGCCTTGCCCTTGGATGGATTAGCACTCTTATCATACTCAATTTAAAGAGTTGTTCTAAAATGGTTTCATTCCGACTCGGTGTGTGGTTTCCAGAGAAATTCCAAAACAACTTCTACAGTAAAAATGTATGTGAAAGGGAGTCCCGGGATAGCTCAGTGGTTGAAAATTTACCTAGGCTGGCCTAGCAATCGTGAGGTCCGGGGTTCAATTCCCAGCCCCAGCCAGAGAAAGCCCATATGCTGAACTGCCACAACTGGTAACCACCAGGATGGCACGGTGGCAAAGGTTCTTGCCTCACATGAGGGAGGCCCAGGCTATGTTCCCATCCCTTGCAGCCTCACACCCACTTGAGTGGAATGAAACCATGTCACAACTAATGATGTACAACTATGGAGACTGCTCTGGGCTCTCCCCTGTTCTCTCTCTCTCTCTCTCTCTCTCTCTCTCTCTCTCTCTCTCAAACAATAATAAGTAAACCTTAAAAAAAAGTATGTATGTGGAAGAAGCTCTTAAACCTAACCTCAGAGAGACATCTAAAAGCCTACAGGATTGGAGGAGATTTCATGACGCTCCTTTATATTTGCCATAAAAACTACAAAGTGAAAAAACGAAGGTTCAAAGGACAGGTGCTTAATAAGCTGAGAGGCAAAACCAACGTACACCAAGAGAACACAAAAAAGTAAAGCTAAGGGAAAAGGTTCCCATTAAATTCTAGGTCCCCCTGCTGCCAATCATCACTTGATGATAGATGCTGCTTGCACAGGGGCTGAGTTCACCCTCAGCTGTAGTGATGGTTTGAGCAGAAGCGGCCACTTAGTCTCCTGATTTTTCTTGCTAAAAAACAGTCACCTAAAAAAAAAAAAAAGCCAGGCAGATCCAGAAGTGCCCAAGGAAACCAGGAGGCAGTGGTATCAAATGCCTGTGGTCATGTCCACGTGCCCAGTATCCTCTACCTGCACTGAGTTGTAGGAAGAGAGAGATATGCCTTAACTCTCTGAAGCTACTGAATCTTTTAATGAACCACAACAGAAATGCCCTTTCATGGCTAATTAACTAGCAGTATAAGCCAGTGATGCCTGTCAGAAAGAAGAAAAATAATACAGTGAATGACAGTCTTCTTAAAAGAACTATTATATATATAAAAGTGTGTCATTGTACATATGCAAAATGATAGCACTCTAAGATATTTTAAGAAACTGGGGAAGCCAGGATGGCTCAGCAAGTTAAGCGCTCTCTTTGCAGCCCCAGTGACTGAGGATTGAATCCTGGCCCTGGCCTGTGCAGCCCCATATGCTGAACTTCCCATGCAGGAGGCCCCCAGTTTGGTTTTTGCCCCACCCCCAACCCCCCGTTTGGCCCCTGGCTTGAGGGGGTGCGCTACCCATGCAAAAGGACCCCAGCCTGGTTCCCACCCTGTATGGAACAAAACCATGTCAAAAACTGATGACGTACAACTATGGAGACTGCTCTGGGCCCTCCCCCTTCTCTCTGTCTCTATCTCTCTCTTTGTCAAAATCAATAAAATAAATCTTTAAAAAAATATATGAACATTAAGTGCTTAAAGTTTCTGAGCCAGTGGCTCCTAAACTTCAAGGGAAGAGAAGTGTTGCATGGTTCACTTGGTTGCATTCAGTTTATACACACTCTGATTCTTCTATCTACTCCCAAAAGTTTGCAAACCACCCTCGGCTCCCCCACCCCACCCACACACTGCTCACTGAAATCATAGGCAAAGAAGGAAAGAATTATTTCTCCTGTTAGACAACTCTGTGCAAATGAAAAGACATTTTGAACAAACACGTGTGCATATCAATATTTTAAGTTTTTAATGGAAAAATCGGCTGCTTCTTTCTTATTAATTTAGCAAATATAGGCTAGATTTGTGACAGCACTATGTTCTGAGGATAAATCTAAACTGCTTCTATATTTTGTGTTACTAACATTCACAGCAGGTAAACCAGTGTCAAGTATATTGGCAGAAATGAAGCAGAGATGTTAAAGCAGTTTCAGCAGACTCAGGATATTCATTAACTCTAACCCAAAATAATTCATTTTCAATCCTTCACTAGCAGCCAGTGTTAACAATCTATTCTATGAAATTTTAGCTAAATTTATATTACCTTTGGATAAAAGAACTAGATACTAGATCCAAGAATTTTCCATAGGAGGAAAATAAAGTTCAAGATGTTCTATCAAGGGGAAGCCAGGATGGCTAGCAGTGGTCGGCAAACTGCGGCTCACGAGCGGCATGCGGCCCTTTGACTCCTTGGAGTGGGTTAAGCGCTCACTTTGCAGCGCCGGGGACCGGGGATCAAATCCCAGCCCCGACCCGTGCGGAACCATATGCTGAACTGGGAGCTCCCCCAGTTCAGTTCTCTCTGTCTCTGTATCTCTCTCTCTCTCTGTCAAAAAATAACTAAATAAAAATAAATTTTTTAAAAAAAGATGTTCTATCAAATTCCTAAATTGTCTGATGGTAAGTTTTCACAAGTGTGAAATATCTAACTCATAAACTACTTCATTGATAATTACTTTTAAGAACTGTCATAACAACTTATAAAAACTGTTGCTCCTGGGGAAGCCGGGGTGGCTCATTGGGTTGAGCACTCACTTTGCAGCACCGAGGACCGGGGATCAAATCCCGGCCCCGGCCCCGGCCCGTGCGGAACCATATGCTGAGCTGGGAGCTCCTCCAGTTTAGCTCTCTTTCTCTCTCTCTCTCTCTCTCTCTCTCTCTCTCTCTCTCTCTCTCTCTCTCTCTCTCTCTCTCTATCTCTCTCTCTCTGTCAAAAATAAATAAAAATATATTAAAAAAACAAAACAAAAAAAACTGTTGCTCCAAGTTTCTAACTTAGATCTGCACTATGAATTTATCTGAAATTCTAAAAATATTTTATTCTGAGTATCTCATTCATCTTCATAATATAAATATGCATTCTATATACATTCATAATTAGCCACCAAGACAACATAACAAACAATTCATTTTCTTTGCAACTAGTGTCACATTGAATAAAAATTCTGTCATTGCTATTGCATGGAGATATGACCTAGAAATTCACTGGTGTAATTCACCATTTCACTGCCAGTCGACACAAATTCATTGAACTCCTACTAGGTGGGAGGTGTTGCATTAGATACTGGGGACACAAAAAACACAATGAGCAAATACAATTCCTACTGTTAGGAAAATTCTGGGTGTGGTTGAGCACAGAGGCCTAGTTTAGCCATAATGCCAAGGGCTTGAGAGTCCTCAAAGTGGGAGATTTTAGAGATTTGCTTGGGGAGGGTTTTGCAGGGTTGGCAGTACTTGTATCTGGGTGTTACCCTGGCAACAGGCTGCAATGCACTCATAATTTTCAACTGTAGCTTCACAGTAGAGATCTCTATTAAAGTGCTTCCAACGTTTAAGCCTTGAAAATACATATCTAATGTCAGAGGCAGATGTTTAGAATTGGGTTTTTAAAACTTACTTTGTAGAAGCCTTTTGGAGAGATGAATCCCTACTGTCAAAGACACCACACAGGAAGTCACAGGCAGATGGCAATAACAGAAGCTCTAGGGAGCACATAATGCTATTCCATATGGCATATGGCATGGGGCTCATAAAAGTGATTCTGATGTCCAGAAATGAATTAACCAGCAGTCACAGAGGAATTAAATCTTCTCTTGTGACCTTTATTGCAATGCAGGACTCCATGTCAAATCAGCACACACTGCAGCAAGAATAAGTGTGGCAGAAAAGAACAAAGGCAAAGTTAAACCAAAGTGAAATGCAAATCAAGCACTCAGCGACAGGGCCATAAAGCCTGCCTAGGTCAGTAGACCTAGCCCAGTGCCAGCTACTGTTTGAAGGGGTGTTGAAATTTTACATGAATAGACTTTGAATTTTAACACAGCAGCAATATTCTAACTTAGGAGTGAGTATACCACACCCAGTAGGTGAAATAGGGCCCACTGCCTACACTGGGCCCACTGTACAGCCTTCAAACTAAGAAGGGATTTTGCTTTTTAAACGGGGGGAAAAAATCAAAAGAAGACTCATATTTCATGGCACATATAAATTCTATGACACTCAAAGTTCTATTGCAATGTCCAATGAACTTGCAAAACTTCCAGCAGTGTTATTGACCCCATGCCACACTCATTTGTTTAGGTATCAGCTATGGCTGCTTTGTGCCACAGCAACCGAGTTCAGTAGTTGTAACCGAGACTGTCTGGTGTGCAAAGCCTAAAATACTTCCGATCTGCCCTTTACTGGAAGCATGTGTGTTTTCTAGCTGTGTTCTAGCTCAACATTGGTCATTTAACAATGAGAAACTGGGGCCCACTGTATAAGGCTTTTGCCACAAAAATAACTTTCTTAGCACTACTGATTGTGTTACTCAGAGAAGGATTTATTGCCTTCACTTGGTTGGATTCCAGAGCCCACGTGGCTGCCCAAACACTTGCCTAATTGTCCTCTCTCTCTGATTGTAAACTCCATCCGGGTAGGAGGAGGGTGTGCTGCGTTCATTTCCAGTTCCACCCTGCTATCCTGATGTTCATATCGAGCATATTTGTGGGTTAAATGATCTCCTTCAGAACCTTCTTTCCTACTGCCAGTGTGACCTTTCTAGCATTCATAGTGGTTTTCTCAGGATAGTGTAAGCTTTTAAATTATTAAATAATGGTTTGACATGGCACAAACTTAGAAATGCACAAAAAGTATACGGTAAGAAGTGACTTTCCCTCTTACTCAGTCCCCCAACCAGCCGACTGGTCCTCCCAATGACAAATAATGCTACCAGCTTCTTGTGTCTCCTTCCAAAGGAATGCTATGCAGAGATAAGCATACAAAAATTCTTTATTTTATCCAATATTAACATATTGCACACACTGATCTGTACTTTGTTTCTTCATTGAGAGCACATTTTGGAGCTTATTTTACACCAAAATATAAGGTGGCCATCAAATTCAGAAACATAAGGAATATGTTTTTTTTTAATACAGCTTATTAATACATCATGTGTGATAAAATAATGTTTCCAGATCTTATAACCAGGATATAGACATATATTTCTATATATCTATATCTGTCTGTCTATATCTATATCTATCTATCTATCTATTAACTATATCTTAAAAACTTGTTTTAAGTATATGCCATTGTAAATGCCCTCACAGGCTCCTCATCTGTTTCCTGGCCAGGCCCCTCCTGTACTCAGTTGCCCCTTCACTCTGGGACCTGATGAAATGCCCACTGCCAGGCATGGCCACAGCTTCCTGTGTGCTGCTAGGGGCCAAATGACATCACTGGGAAGTGTGAACCTCCACCAATCGGAAAGAGACAGGAAGAGCCCAACAGTTGACTTCTCCCTCCTTTGTCTCCTCTGGGAACTACCCTAGATGGGTCCTACCTGTAACCCATCTGCTGAGTGAAACACTCTCTAACTCAATGACCTAGTCAGCGTGGTCATATATTATGGTGCTTTGTACCTTCTCTTGACTCATCTCCCTTTTGCCTCATGCTCACCATCCTGGGTTTGTACCCAATCAATCACTAGCTTTGCTTTCTTGAGGACCTGATCTAGGATACTATAAATTTGCCTCATTCTATTTTAATAGCTGCATAGTTTTCATATATATATATATATATATATATATATATATATATATATATATATATATATAATTTGTTTAATTCATCCTCTATTGGTGAACATTTAAGTCATCTCGAATCTTTTGCAGACATAAATAGTTGAAATATTAATTACATTTGAACTTCTAAGCTTTCATTCCAGTCTCTTATTTGGTGACATCCCATTGCTATCTCATTATTATTATTTATTCTAAAAAAAAAATGAAAGCTAAACACTTTTAGAAGTATTGGGCACTTACTATCCCCTAGGGACTCATTTTCTGGCATGCTTATCTTTAAGTTTTAAAAGCCATCAATACTGAGCTACTTGTAATTCCCAAAGCTCTCTTAAACCTGCTTGCCTCTTCACAGAGTGTTCTCTCTGCCTGGAATGCCTTCCCACAGACTATCTGCTTGGCAAACTCCTATCGTCCTTAAGCCAGAATCGAGCCAAAACTCCATCCTCTATGAATCTTTCTGCAATCCCCTTCCTGGTAGGGACTTCCTTTCCCATGATGTACATATATTTTGAACATGTGACCTTTGTAACAGTTATTGTGTTAAATATTAATCATTGGTTTACATTTCTGTTTCTCCAATGGTCTGTAAGTTCTCTGAGGACAGGAATCATACTTTTTTCTTCTACCTTTGTAACTTCAAGGCTGTAAATAATCAACAGTTATGCAAAAAAGCTACATCCTGTTTGTCTCCAGAGACATCAATAGCAATCATGTTTACATGGATTGGTGATCTTTATAATGAACAGCTAAAACTTTTATCCATTTACTAAATATTTTGCCCTATGAATCTATTAAAACAAACAACAACAACAAAGCATGACTTAAGAAAAGCATGACTGGGGAAGCTGGGATGGCTCAGTGAGTTAGGTGCTCACTTTGCAGCCTCAGGGACCACAGATCGAATCCCGGCCCCGGCCCGTGTGGACCCATATGCTGAACTGGGGAGTGCCCCCAGTTCAGTTCTCACCAGGGCGAGACCCCAGCCCAGTTCCTGCCCTGTGCAGCCCCGCCCACCTGTGGAATAAAACTATGTGGAAAAACCAATGATGTGCAACTATGGAGACTGTTCTGGGCCCTCCCCCTTCTCTCTGTCTCTGACTCTGTATCTCTCTTTCTCTCTATCAAAAACAATAAATAAATATTTTTAAAAAAAAGAAAGAAAAGCATGACTGTTGAGACAGACTTGAGTTAGATTGCTACTCACTAACTTGCTATCTTACACAACTTGCTCCAACTTTCTGAGCTTCAATTTCCTCACTAGTCAAGTGGCTGTAATAATACTTACCTCATGGGGTTGGATGTAAGGATTACATGTAATCACACACGTTATGGGTATTGTCTTTCCTGGAACAAACAAGGAGAATGACCTAAAAGTGTTAGTTCTCTTACTCTTCCTTTCTCTCCTCTGTTCCCTCTTTAGCATACCATCTGTGTAAATTGTATGCTCTCTCTTTATTTCAAAAGTTTTGAGATCTATAACCACAACAAACACTTTATATAGAGCTCACCCTGTGTCAAATAGTATTTTGCCTGCTTTACATATGTTGACTCAGCTACTGAAGTTGATTAGAGCCTTATATTGACTCTG
>PVKE010015980.1:0-32652 GCA_004027555.1 Craseonycteris thonglongyai
AACAGAATTGCCAAACAACCCAACAAACCCTTTTCTGAGTATCTAACCCCAAAACTTGAAAACCTTAATTCACAAAAATATATGTACCCCAATGTTCATCACAGCACTGTTCGTGGTGGCCAAGTCATGGAAACAACCAAAGTGTCCTTTGGTAGATGACTGGATAAAGAAGTTGTGGTACACTTATACAATGGAATACTACTCAGGGATAAGAAAAGATGAGATAGAGCAATTGTAACAGCATGGAGGGAACTTGAAACCATCATATTAAGTGAAATAATTCAGACTGAAAAAATCAATAAACATTTGACTTTACTTATAGGTGGAATATAAAACTGAAAGTAACAAAAAATAAAAAACTCATGAATAGTTTAGTGGTTACCTGAGGGTAAAAGGGGAGGTGAGTGGGAGAGTAAGGGACGTGAAGGAGCAGAGAGGGAACATCAAATATACGGTGATGAAAGAGAACTGACTCTGGGTGGTAAGCATAATATAATGTATGGGGACAATATAATCTGGAATTGTACATCTGGAACTTATGTAATTTTTGTCAACCAATGTCACCCCAATAAATTTAACAATTAAAAAATAAAAAGAAAGTCAAATACTCCTTGATCTATAGGCCACAGAATGGATGTTGTGATAGCAAGCATGAAAACAACATTAATATAATTGTACACTTTTATTGAAGCTCTTGGGTCATCAGGTATATAGTCAATGAGCAGTGATATTTTGTGAGTAAAATTTTTTCTGAGCAGTAGGTCTTAACAGGGAGCTTAAAATATTCAGTAAGCCATGGTATAAACACATATGCTGTCATCCAGTTTTCGCTACTTTATTTATAGAAAACAGAGGCAGAGTAGTTTTAGCATTATATTTAAGGGCCATAGAATTTTCAGAACAGCAAACCAACATTGGCTTCAAGTTGAAAGTCACAAGCTGCATTAGCCCCTATTGAGAGAGTCAGCCTCTCCTTAGAATCTTTGAAGCCACGCCAGGCATTGACTTCTCTTCTCTAGCTATGAAAATTGTCAGTGGCATCTTCTTCTGATATAAGGCTGTGTTACCTACATTGAAAACCTGTTGTTCAGTATAACCACCTTCATTAATTATTTTAGATCTTCTAGATAACTTGCTAT
Source organism: Craseonycteris thonglongyai (assembly GCA_004027555.1). NCBI lineage: Eukaryota > Metazoa > Chordata > Mammalia > Chiroptera > Craseonycteridae > Craseonycteris > Craseonycteris thonglongyai. Next base: position 1,140 of record PVKE010015980.1, read on the forward strand.
AGCTTTCACATCAGCACTTTCTGCTTCACCTTGCACTTTTAAGTTATGGTGAAGGCTTCTTTGTTCAAACCTCATGAACCAACATTTGTTATCTTCAGACTTTTCTTCTGCAAAAGAGGCAAGGCTTCCTTGCCTCTCTGAGCCTTCATAGACTTGAGGAGAGTTAAGGCCTTGCTCTGGATTGGGATTTGGTTTAAGGGAATATTGTGACTAGTTTAATTCTGCCATCCAGACCCTGAAAACTTTTTCCATACCAACAATAAGGCTGCTTCACTCTCTTATTATTCATGTATTCATTGGAATAGAATTTTAATTTTCTTCAAGAAATTTTTATTTTCATTCACAACTTGGCTCTGTTTAACAGAAGAAGCCTGCCTAGCTTTTGACATACCTTCTTCACTAAGCTTAATCATTTCTAACCTTTTACCTATTCTAAAGTGACATACTTGTGACTCTTCCTTTCACTTGAATACTTAGAGGACATTGTAATGTTATTGATTGGCCTAATTTTAATATTGTGTCTCAGGGAATATGTAGGACTGAAGAGAAGAAAATAGACTAGAGAATGGCTGGTCCATACAACCGTCAGAACACTCACAACGTTTATCGATTAAGTTTACTCTCTTATATGGGTGCAGTTTGCAGTGCTCCAATTACTGTAGTAACATCAAAGATTACTGATCACAGATCACTGTAACAAATATAATAATAATGAAAATGTTTACAATATTGGGAGAATTGTCAAAGTAATTCTCTGATACAGCGACATCAAGTGAGCAAATGCTATTGGAAAATGGTACCAATAGACTTGCTTGACACAGTTGCCACAAACCTTCAACTTGTAAAAAATGCAGTATTTATTAAATGCAAGAAAACAGGTACTGCCTGTATTAAAAAATGCCTGTATAATAAATGCAGCATGTTCAAATATGTCACCAATGCATGTATCTAAAAGTGGCATAGAATTAAAGGTTTTTAAAGTGTGTTATAGCTCTTAAAACAGAGATTCTCCCTTGGAGCATGCGAGGCTAATGTTTGATTTTCTCATGTTAAGCTTTATGAAATACTTTCTGTGATGCTTTCAATAATGATCTGGGGAACTGCCTGGGCATAGATTTGGGAAGCAGGACCTCTTTGCTTGTAAAATGAGGATACTAATACTACATTTCTCATAGAATTCTTTCAAAGATTAAATTATATTATGGCATTAAAGTGCTTAGCATGGTGCTTGGTATATAAGAAGTCCTCATAAGTGTTTGTTATTGTTATGATATTATTACTATTATTACTGGGGCATATACAATGTGCTAGGGTCCAGAGGCAGGACTAAATAACACAGGGAAACTTTTAGAAGAGGTGATATTTGAGTCTTATATAGAATATGTATAAATAGGTGTTATGTAAAGATGAAAAGGAGCTAAAACTGGAAGAATTATAATTACCAGTGAGGTTGCAATTGTGAATTGAATTTGAAACCACTTATCTTTTCTCTGCACAGTAGCAAAAGTAACTAAATGGCAAATGTGGTACTAGGAATATCTCAGGTTTATTTCAGCATTTAAGGGCAAATTACTTAAAATATCTGTGTTACTGAAATGGAGGAATTTTCTCTCTCTTTTGCCAAGGTCTGGTGATGAAGAGCTGCTTTTAGAGGAAGTTTCTTCCAAAATTATAGATGACTTACAGGAGGATTTTTACTGCCAATGTGAGGCTGTAGAAGTCATTTCTGTTACACTGAGGAGCCACTAGCACTCAGAATTAAATCAGTTAAAATTAGAGAGCAAGGAAATCTGCTGGAAATATTTCTGTTTTGGCAGCAAACCAAAAGCACCCTGTGATTCCTTCCTCCCTCCCACCCCTTAACCCCCAACCCCCATAATTTCTAGCCCAACAAAAGCAGCATCCAGAAAAATTCCACAGGTACTAGCTGCATTAGCTTTTGCAAATGTTACGAGAGTTTAAACTTACTCTGTAATATACAAAAATGGGAGACACATACGTGATGCTACTACAGTAGTTAATTTAGTGGTGCATTTAGAAATAAAGCCTACAGTTCAAGTAGAGTTGACTAAACAGTCTATGCTTGGTCTTTCTGTCTGTCACAAAAGAGTAAATCAAACAAATGAATTAAATGTTAACCTTCTCAAAAAATTATGAAGGAAAGAATCAAGCTTGCATCCTATGTTCCAGCCAGCATGTCTGTGATATATAAAAAATTCTTTTAGCATTTTGTTTTTATGACTCTTTTAGTAACAAGTGAGTTTATTATTTTAAAGATGTTCATTAATTCCTACTTGCCACACCAATATTGGACCATATAGAATATTAGATAATATGGTAAAACAATGTAAGTAAAAACAGAGGGGAAATCAGAGTTTAATCACATTTATGGAGGCATCTAATGTCAGTGAATATTTAACAATATTGGGATTAGGACTTCCACTGGTTTAATTGTCATCTTCTTTTTCTCAAAAATGCAGTCACTGAGGCCTGACAATCTAGATCCCCTTAAAACCTGCCTGGGTCAATCTAAAAATGGTTATCAAATATAAGGGTAGACTAAAATCCATTAGCCAGTGGATTATGGACTGAGTTTTACTTCTGTAATACGTGTTGTTGGAGAACTCCATATCCTTTTTAGCAAGACATAAACTTACCCAAATCTCTGAATTTCCAGTCTGATGCAGCCTTGCCTTGCTTCTTGGTTTATATACTAGTTTCCCGGGTGGGACTGACTATCTCCTTTGGGATTCTTATCTAGGCTTGATCCTCCCTTTCATCCTTAGAGGCTAGTCTCTGTCTTTGTTCCTTCAGCCAAGAGTGGAAGGCTGGCTCCCACGAAGATTTTGACTCAATGACCCACTTGCCTGGAGGTTCCCACCACCTTGTTTCATGACTAAACCAGCTACATGTCACTTGACTCCACATACCTCAGACCAAAAGGGAGTTCCATATCTTCTTCTTTTTTTGAACTCCTGTTTGCTCCCTTTGTGAGTCACTGCTACAGTGAATTGATTTACTAGCCTCTGTCTGGGCTGTTGGTAGCCATACTAAAACTCTTAGAGGGGGAACTGGTGAATTCATGCCCAATCAGACATGAATGCTCCTGCTACAGGCTCCCAGCAGCCCACTTCTCTAGAGAATTGCCCTTGGTCCAACAGGATTCTTGCTGGAGAGGTTACCCTCCCAGCAACCAGCAGTGAATGACATAAAAAGGGCAGCATCCTGGCCTCAAGGTGGGATCGACTCTGTGGTGCACTTTGTGTTCCAGGGTGTGGGGCAGACTGAGGCTTTTCTCTAACAGAGATGACATATTTTCATAGCACTTTTTCCTATAATTCCCTGTTTCTCATGTTTCTTTTCTGAGTGTATTCTCTTAATAAATTGCTTTCTTTTTTTTTCTTTTCTCCTTTTAAGGATTTATTTTATTGTTTTTGACACAGAGATTGAGACAGAGAGAGACAGAGAGAGAAAAGAGAGGACCCACAGCAGTCTCCATAGTTGTATATCATCAGTATTTTGACATAGTTTCATTCCACAAAGGTGTCCGGCGGCCGTACAGGGCAGGAACTGGGCTGCGGTCCTCCCCCATAAGAGACACACCTCATAAGATGGGGGCTTAACCAGGGGCCTCCCACATATGGGAAGCTTGCCCTGGTGAGAACCAAACTGGAGGCCACACCTCAGTTCAGCATTTGGGTCCCCACGGCCAGGGCCAGGGTTCGATCCCTGGTCCCCAGGACTGCAAAGTGAGTCCTTACCCCACTGAGCCATCCCGGCTTCCCCATGAATGGCTCTTTTAAGAAGCTCCATTTTAGGCTCTGCTTCTAGGAAAGCAGACTTAAGACAACTTTTTGTTGTTTTTTTTGGCCCATCACTGGGATCCCAGGTTTGTAACTAAAACATGAGTTAACCACCTCTCATGTCATAAGTTAGCCTATAAAATTACCTCAGTGTGCCCTACCACCTGCCAAGCCAACCAACCTTATACTAAGCTTACTTCTTTCTCCCTAATGCCCACAGTCAGTCACTAAGTATCATATTCTCTCTACCTCTGCCACAAGCAAACCTTGCATGACACAAAGCTTGTTGTATAAACCTGGAAGTATAATGACACTCCATCAGAAATTACAATGCACCTGAACCCCCCCAAACCAGGACATCTTATCATGGGCATCATTGGATTCTGAATGAAAAAAAAGAAAAAGAAAAAAACTGAGTTTCTGGAGAAGGTAAATATTTACTCCCTTATTGCTTAGTTTGCTAAGAGCTAGATTTCTTTTTTGAATAGCATGATCCTTTAAAGACTTTAGGTCACAAACTATTCTAAGAAAATTCACTCACTATCTTCATTAAGCCATCCATATGGTAAAGATGACCTCTTGGTCATGGAAGAAACATAATGAACTAAAGTGGTACTAAAGCGGAACTAAAGCGGTGAAGTATCCATTGAATAGCTGATTTCCTTATTCTATGTCATCTGTTTTATGTTCCTTAAAGATGCCTTTGAGGCAAATATATTTTGAGAAGAATGTATAATCAACAAGTATTTTATTATTTACAAATTGCTAAGTATATTCTGTCAAAACACTAACTAAAAATACTTCACACTTTCTCAATCATATTAGGAAAAACAGTCACTCAAGGAAGAGTTTGCCTACAGAATATCACAACTTCTGAATAAAGTTTGAAGAAAACCACATGAGATACTTTGCTTCAGTTTCACCCTTTGCTAAAACTGGGTTTATCAAAGACCTGCAGAGTTTTTGTTTTTAAGTCTCACTAGCTCATGCTTTTATAAATAATTAGAAATATCGTTGTATTATCAGTCACTTATATTTAAGAGGTGCCTGGTCAATTAAAGGTATAGGCTATTCTGTACCTCTTTATTTTTCTCCTTCACACTTCACATATCCTACCTTTTTTACACTCTCCATCCAAATTGTCCCTTGCACACCATAACTTTTCACTATTTACGTTGAAAATAATAACCTAATTTAAATTCTTTCTGAAGTACCATCCTTCAGCAAAGTTGTAAAGTGAGTGAAAGAGTTTAATATATGAAATTAGAAGGCCTGACTTTTATTTTGCTACATTCTTTTTTTAGCCTCTGTGTCAATTGGTTTGCTTCTTACTCTTCCTTATATCCCTTACTTTGATCACCTCTAAAATGAGAGTGTGAGATCAATGAACCTGAGGATACTTTTAAACTCTAACACCCTAGAACACTGTAATTTTATCTCTGGGTCCCTCCTTCTTGTCATCCTATATCCAACTATTCTTGTAGCAATTACTTATTATTGACCATCATCCCTGGCCAAAGAGCTACTGCCTAGACTTTGTGATCCTCCAATGAATCTTCTCTGTCCTGGGAGGTCAGAGTCCTCTTCCTTCAAGGTCCTATTCTCTGCATAGGAAGAGCCTTGGCCACTTAGTAAAGAACTAGGGACCTGTCTTATCACGAATTAGATCTACATGCATGGCACAAGGCAGACATTTTCTGCTCCTCCTATGTGAGATGGAACTAATAATAGTATTCTGTCAGTTGTGAAATGTTAGGCATTAGGAGGATGGGAGAGAGAAGTCAGTGTTAAGTATTAAGTGCCATATAAATGCAGTGTATTATGATAAATGAACACAATAGCATGAACTGCTGTGTAATCTCTCCTAGGTAACTCCTGTTCTTTTTTATAATTCCTTCAAAAGACAAGTTTCTTAATCAAAAACAATGACCCTGAAAGTCTTGTGAATACTCTACCAATCTGGTGAGGGAGATGTTTGAGCAAAGAGAAGAGCTTTATGGCACCTCTCCAATCACACTCCAATTCACAGTTTTGTGGATAAACAGAGGATTTGCTCAGATTTATTTCTTTGCAGATCAAACTTCTCTAGCTATGCTTAACAATATTGTAAAACCTATTCAATATGCAAGATCAGTGCATTTAGTAAACATATCTTTATACTTTGAACAGTATCCAGAAGCTGGGATGAAAAAAGGGAGGGGGACTTAACTCTAATCCTGTAAGATTATGTTTTACAATGAATGGTGATCCAAGGAATGGAATATTGGGAATTAAAAATGATCCCAGCTTAAGATGGCATAATACAGCCTTTGATACTTCTAAAAAACTGTCCAAAACTAACACCCAAAGTAGTTAATGGGTCTGCTATAACTACAAAATCAGATTTTTCTTTTCCCAAATCTTTATGGGGATACAGCAATGGAGTCATGTTTATGCAAATATAAAGACATTAGTCAAGAGACCTTAGGACTGCCATTTAAATTCGTGGAGCCTTAGTATATTCATTTACTGAATTAATATAACCTAAACCACTTTAGATGTTTAGGGTTCAATAAGATAATGCATATTAAAGAAGCTTATATCAACTTAATACAATGGAGGTGATAAGTTGATTTCACACATTTATTATGTTCTCTAAATTTTATGCAATATATTCTCTCTGTAATATAAACATTCAAATATATCTTCTCTTTCATCTCCCTCATATTTAATGGTTGATGAATCTCAATTTATTTAATTTTAACATATTTAATGTTTTAGACAAGAAGTACAATAATGGCTTTTCCCTAATATTAGATATTAGGAGCCATAAAAATCTGATCAATACCTATCAGATATTTTATATATCCGGTAACAAACTTTCCATTTTCATTGACAGATGGGACAAGAGACCTCTCGCTAAAAAAGTTGGCTGCGAAACAGGCAGAATAACCTCTGGAGAAAATTAATTTACCATATTTTTTCCATTTATAAGATGATACTTTTGTCTAAAATTAGACCAAAAATTGGGTGTAACCGTTGAGTTACAAAAATAGGGGTTGTCTTACAAATGTGGGTGTTTTATACATAAAAACATACAGAAACTTTTCTTGGGGCTTTATCATTTGTTTGTTTTGTGATTACATGTAAGTTTCATTTCTCTGAGCTTCATTATCTTCTGTAAAATAGGAATGATAATGCTTATTTTGCTTATTTCACAAAATTCTTAAATAGCTACAAATAACTAAATAATATAAGTTATATAAATATCAGAATTTGCAAGTTTACAGTTAGTGGTATAAATGATATTGTTAGATTTGATTTCACTCAACTTCAGTCATCTAAAGACACCTTCATGATTTTTGTAATAGCTAAGGATCACTGGAGCTATTACTTACATAATATTTTACATCAAATCATTTTGTTACCAAAATGAATTTATTTTTTAAATAAATTTTGTATCACTGTTTTAAATGAAGAAAAGGTAATTTTGAAAAATAGAAATTTAAAAATAAATTTAATAAAATTTGCCATTAAATTGTAGCCAGCTGCTGCTTCCTGCTATGCTTCCAAGCTGCTCTTCTTGTTTTAATCAGAAACTAGTAGATATTACAGAGGCATTATAATTTATACATTTCATACAAAGGCATTCAACTAGATGTAAATGGGAAGTATTGAAGGACAATTTAAAGATTTTATTTATTTATTTATTCATTTATTGAAAGGCAATTAGAGAGAACGAGAAGGGGTTAAGACCCAGAGCAGTCTCCATAGTTGCACATCTTTAGTTGTGACATGGTTTCACTCCACATAGGTGGATGTGGGGCTACAGGGCAGGAATCAAACTGGGGGCCTCCCTCATGGGAGGCAAGAACATTCACTGCTGAGCCATTCCATTGGTTACTAGTTTTGTCATGGTTCAACATATGGGGTTGCACAGTTTGGGACCAGGAAACCAACCCAGGACATCTCAATTTCGAGGCAAATGCTCAACAGATGTACTATCCCAGTATCTCTTGAACAATATTTTAAAAGAGAATAAATTTCTCCTTATATCTTTCTCTGCTATTTCTTAAATTACTTAAAATATTCTTGCCTGTCTCTCTAGGACACATCCCTTATTCGAAGGGAAATCAGTGTTGCAGGAAGTGTAATGTGATGAGAGTCTATATTCTGCCATAGACCTTGGCATGTCACCAATGTTCATGACCTGTAGTTTCTTAATTTCAAATAAAGGTATTATGGTATAATATTTTTAGTTGTTTTCCATCTGACTGATTTCACTTAACATGGATTCTCTCAAGATCCATCCATGTTGTCACATATGGCAATATTTCATGTTTGTTTGTTTTTTTATGACTGAGTAGTATTCCATTGTATATATGTACCACATCTTCTTTATCTAACTATTGGTTGAAGGACACTTTGGTTGTTTCCGTGTCTTGGCCACTGTGAATAATGTTGCAGTGAACATAAGTCTATACATAACTTGATGAATAAATTTTTTCAAATTTTTGGTAGATACCCAATAAATTTAATTTAACTAAAAAGATATAGTTTTTGCAAGGTCTCTCTTCCCCTGAAGTACTCTGCAGTCTATTTTATTTATACATACAAACAATATAGCACTTTATTGAGCAAATATCTAAGAATATCTATCCAGATTCTCGTTTCTAGAATTTTCTTGTTCATTTGCAATGTTCTGTCTTTATAAAAAATGTCATTCTGAACTTCTATTGGCATCCATCTTAAGAGATGTACAAGATTTTGAGGAAATCAAGGAACTCACTATATCACTACATGTAGAGAAAGATTTTATGCAATAGAGTATTGAAAATATCATACATTCATTAAAAATATAGGCTATCCTGGCCATTCCTGCTAAAGTGCTACAGAAATGTTTTGATTGATTTTGCTTTTAGAAAGAAAAAGGAAAAAGGATAGATTAGAGCCTACTCCCAACAATCTTTTTGCAAGCACACATGAATAAATATAGGACTAGATGAATTAAGGAGACTATTAGTCTTGCAATAAATGAGTTCTCAATGGTTTAATGATGGTTTGAAACTCAGGCCTTACTAATGTCCTCAGTTCTGCAGAGCATGTCTTTTAAGTTAGTGAGTGACACTGACCTATGCTTTCTATCACATATTTTAAACTTTTGCTTTCTTGAGATTATTATTACACACATGTATGCACACACATGTATTATATATTAGTAAAGGTAGATGAAGTTTATTTGAGTTTCTTTTAATTTTTGAAACTTTCAGCCTTTCTTAATTTCTTAGTTTATTAAATATATGCTCTCATAACACGAATGACTATATATTTTACACAATTTTTCCACTAATTATTATAATAAAGTAATGAATGTGAATGAAGAGTTTTACATTTAAGGCCTGGGATTGAAGGCTCACTTAGATGATCTAATAAATGATTAAAGTGGCTCAGTTCTTCCTGATCTTTCCTGGGTCTCCTGAAGGACACACCTATGTTTGTCAATGCAGCTCTGTCACATTGCTAGATGTCCATTCCCACTCCAAGACTCTTCATCTCCTTGCCTAATGCTGACTAATACCTGGCTTACCTTTCCTTGGAATCTTCTCCTCTGACCTTGGATCAGTTAATGATGCTGTCCTGTCTTATCTTTACTATACCACGCAATAACTGTTCTAGATTTCCTCTAAGTTCTACTTGTCTATTTAGTTTTCTAATCAAAGATATACCTCACTAGTGAGTCTGCACAGACACCTGCATTAGGCACCCACCCAACTAACTCTGTTTCCCAATCCCAGTTTTCCAACCTGAGTATGGGCTGTACCATTATATTGCCTCATTAAAAAAAAATCACAGCTATAAAAACAAGAGAATAAGAAAAGGTATACAGTTTTATTTATTTAAATTCAAACTGATTATTTTTTTAATTCAAAAGACTTCTTAGAGGGGTGCTGGGATAGCTCAGTAGGTTGAACACTTGCCTTGCAACCACCAAGGTATGGGGTTTAAATCCTGGCCCCAGCCCATGCAAACCCGTATGCTAAACTGCAGCACAATTGCTAATTGGCAGGATGGCAAAGAAGTTTCTAGCTTCTCATGCAAGAGGTCCCCAGTTTGTTCCTGCCCCATTCAGCCCCACATCTACCTATGGAATGAAACTGTCACAACTAATGATGTACAACTGTGGGGACTGCTCTGGGCTTTTCCCTGTTCTCTCTCTCTCTCTCTCTCTCTCTCTCTCTCTCTCTCTCTCTCTCTCTCTCTCTCTCTCTCTCTCTCTCTCTCTCTCTCCTTTCTCAAATTCTCTCAAAATAATAAAATAATCTTAAAAAAAAGAATTCTTAGAATAAGTCATCAATATGAATGTAAAAAAGCTATGGTTTGATTCATAGACGATAAATTAAATTAGAAGTTTCTAGGACAAACATAATAACAGCTTAAATAAATAAAATGTGTTGGACTGAAATGTCACTCTGTTTTCATTTCAGCCTCCTTGGGAATAATTTTGCCAATATGTGGTTTTGACTTTGTAAGGCAAACACAGGAGACGTCATTTTTTGTCTTCTAGATCTTCAACTGTTAATCAGTATAACCTACCACAACTGAATTGTTTGAGCATGATTATTGTCTATATTTATGTATGCCTTCAAATAGGCTCACTTATTCCTGCATTTCAAGGTCAAAACAATAAAAGTAAATGCAAGATACCAAAGCATCTTTGATGCAGGTCATACAGGATCTTTCTCTCTCTCTCTCTCTCTCTATTTGCATGTGTGGGGTGTGTGTGTGTGTGTGTGTGTTCAGATATTCTGAATAACCGGCTTTGATATTAGTAATTCTTTCCTATAGTCATACAATCCATAGAAACACTTAGCATAGCACTTGGTACAAAGCAATTCTGTAATGGTAGGTATGATTAGTTTGGGGCTTCTCATACTGCCTGCTTCTGGGCTTCTCATTCCTCAGTCTCAACTCTGTTTCAGGTTCTAAAGAATGTAGAATGAATCATAAAGAACATAACTCAGGTGCCCAGAGTGTTCCCTGGCAGAGCCAGGAAAAGGTCCTTTAAAGATGAGGGAGGGCCAGTGTTACCTCCCTCAAATCGAACTGTGCACTTAGGTTTTACATAAACAAACATAATTTCTTGCTTATTTCTTGATTATATTCTAAAAGGAACCTTTTCATTCAGTTCAGCTTTGTTCAATTCTTGTGAATCCTTGGGCTGAGGTAGAAAAAGTGGGCAGCTGGACCTGCCACTCACTCTCTGTGAGACAGTGAATGAGTTAGTTAATGTACAACTGTTCTCTTCATTTGAGAGGACCATCAGTAACTTACTGCATAATTTTGAATAAGACACTTTGCTCATTTATCCTCAGTTTTCTCATCTCTAAAATGAAGAAATTGTACTGTCATAACTAGATAATCTCTAAAATTCTGTCTAGACCAAGTATTTTTATTCAATACCAGATGATTTTTAAAACCATACCTATGATAAAAATTTGTTTACCCTATGACACTGCAGGTTTAATGAAAAGAATCTATGGTATGTATGTTACTCTACAATAGATTTTGTGGCTTTTGTCTATGTTTTAATCTTTAAAACACTGTATTTGTGCCCAAAACAAGTAAAAATAAGATTCACAAGTAATCAAAATTTACTTCATATTGATGCAACATTTAACTTTCTGTGTTCATCAATTCACAGATTGCCTATAACAATAAAAATCCTTTCTATGTTGGCATTTAAGAAACAAATTGAAGTAGTATATTAAACTACTGTAAATAAATGTAGAACAGCAGGTTTTGACAAAAATGCAAAGAAAATATTATTTTCCAGTACATCTTGTTCTTCAAGGGAAAGGAAGATTATATTGAAGTATATAGTTATTTTTGTTGCATAAAAATCCAGACCAAAATCTAGTCTTACAATAATAATGTTGTAAAAATTTTCTCAGGATTCTTGGGTTGATAACTTGGGCAATTCTTTAGCTAGTCTCATCTAGAGTCTGCATTTGTCTGACAACTCAGCTGGGAATGGCTTCATTCACATCTGGCAATTGGAGCTGGCTGTGCCTGTCACCTCCAGCTGGCCTCTCACTTCCACAGCATGGTAATCCAAGGTTCCAAGAGGATGAGAGCAGAAGCTGCATGTTCTATTAAGGCTTAGGGAGAGTTAGCAATGTCACTTCTGCCATATTCTATTGCTCAAAGCATGTCATGATGTCATTTCAAATACAAGGTGAAGAAAGACTCCAGATTTTGATGGCAGGAGTAGCAATGTCACATTACAAGAGTGTAGACACAGGAAGGAGTAATTTATTATATCAATCTGCCATTCCAATATACTATTTATATAAAGACAATGTAGAGAGAACTCTTTTATCCTCATAGTCTCACCCTCCTTGATTTTTTAAACTTTTTTTTCAATTACAGTTGACATTAAGTGTACAGCATACTGGTTAGATACTTTATGACGTGATCATCCCTATTAGTCTGGTACCCACCTGGCACTATATGTAGTTGTTGCAACATTATTGACTATATTTACTATGTTGTAATTTACACCCCCATGATTGTTTTCTGACTACAAATTTCTACTTCTTAATCCCTTCACCTTTTTTTACCTGTCTCCCATCTGGCAACCATCAGTTTGTTCTCTGTATCTATGAATCTGTTTTTGTTTTGTTTGTATATTTTGTTCTTTAGATACAACATATAAGTGAGATCAAATGTTATTTGTCTTTCTCTGTCTGCCTTATTTCACTGATAGCACAATGCCCTCCAAGTCCACCATGTTGTCACAAATAGTATTTCCTTCTTTTTTATGACTGAATAATATTTCATTGTATGTATCTACCACATCTTCTTTATCCAGTTGTCTACTGATGGGCACTTACATTGCTTCCGTATCTTGGCTATTGTAAATGGTGCTGCAATGAACATAGATGTTCATATATCATTTTGAATTAAAATTTTGGATTTCTTTGGACAAATGCCCAGAAATGGAATTGCTGGGTCATAACATCCTTCATTTTAAAAACTGTGTTGAACAAAAAAAGTTTTTACAATTAACGACTCCGAAAATATTCAGAGAATAATAGTATGGAGAATTTTTGAAAGAGAACCAATTTCTAGGTATTGAAGATTCTTAAGGAAACATTTAGCTGTTTAAAGATAAATTTATGGACTTTGGGAAATAGTAATTCTTTTGAATTTAAAATAGAATTTCCTGACCTAAAATCTTTTTATTTTTCTCCAAGAAAGTTACTAGCTCCATAACTCTTAAGATATTTTATCTAAAATAATCCACTTAAAAACAGTGGAAACCAAATATTTAACACATTTTTTTCAGATTTATTTTAATTGATTTTTAACAGAGAAAGAGACAGACAGAGAGAGAGAGAGAGAATGGGGAGGGCCTAGAACAGTCTCCATAGTTGACAGCATTAGTTTTCCATATAGTTTCACTCCACAGGTGGGCACAGGGTTGCGCAGGGCAGGAACTGGGCTGGGGGCCTCCCTCATAGGCTCAGGCAAGAACTGAACTGGGGGCACTCCCCAGTTCAGCATATGGGTCTGCATGGGCCAGGCCCGGGATTTGATCCTCGGGCTCCAGGGCTGCAAAGCGAGCACTTAACCTGATGAGCCATCCCAGCTTCCCCAACATTTTTGAGAAGATTGTAATAAATATAAAAAAGGCAAAAGCTAGACAAAAGATAATAATGTTGTAAATTACTTGTTTATAAAAGGATATTGCAAACACTGAGGTAATTTGAGGTCAGAATTTCATTACTGAGAAAGTCAGAAGTTATTAAAAATATCAATAATGAGCATGCTAAACTAAGCTAAAAACTAGAACATAAACTCATAGCATGAGTCTATGGAGTGGATACAAATACTCCTGCCCATGTTAGATTATACCACTCAGTTTGTCAACTCATACCTCACAGCCTGTGTTGCAGGATGCCTTGGAGTCCACAGGATTGTCTCATATGATTGTTTGAATAAGGTTGTCATTTCTTTCAAGGCAGTCCTCTAATTGGTCTTCAATGGGTACTGGAATATGATGCCTAAGTATTGTTTTCAACACCACCATGGCAGTGGTCACTCACATTCTTCTAATCCTGACATATTCAAAGTGCCAAAATGTTACTAGATTTTCTTTTGTCCTCATGATGCTGGGGCCAGGCTCTATCCCATGTGGAAGTGGGAAAATGCTGCTTTCCCCATGTTTTGTGCCACAATTTTTTTCCTGTGCCCATAGGCTCTACTGCTTATACTCATATCTCACAAAGCACTTTAAAGATTTGCAAACATCCTTCAACCTTCTGCCTGCAATAATTATCTGGAAAGGATTTATATTAAATCCATGAGGATATAATAAGGTACCGTAATTGAATTAGTCGGAGTTCTCCACAGAAACACAACCAATATAGGATATATGTAGATATATATCATATACACACACATACCATACATACTCATATATATGTATGTATAATTTAGCTATATATAGACATTGACTTTCACAGTTATGGAGGCTAACAAGTTTTATAAACTACTGTCTGTAAACTGGAGAACCAAGAAAGCTGATGGTATAATTTAGTTTGAAGATCTAAGAATCAGGCGAGCCACTGGTGTTAGTCCCAGAGTCCAAAGGCCCAAGAATAGGAGCTCCTCTAGTTGCAGGCAGGAAATGGGTGGCACAGCTCAAGAAGACAGATAATTTGCCTTTCCTTTGCCTTATCGTTCTCTTGGGGCACTCTATGGATTGGATGATGTTCACTCACATGGCTGAGGGTGAAACTTTTTAGTTAGTCTACCCAATCAAATGCTTTTCTCTTCTAGGAACAGTCTCACAGACCTGTCCAGATGCATTATAATGTTTTACCCAATATCTGGGCATCCATTAACCCAGTCAAGTTGACACCTAAAGTTAATCATTATAGTGATGAAACAGGACTATTGTTCTCAATGACCATTTTTCTCTCAATTCAAGCAAACACTCAAAGATACTCCACTACGCAAGTAATTTCTCACACTAGTAATAACACGTAAAAATTCCCACAAGAAAATAGACTTGTGGGTAAAATGATGATATGTTGACCTCGACATCTCATTAAACAAGCCAAAATAGGTCTGAAGGTCAGTTTAGATATAGCTAGGACTCCAAGCACATGACAGAATAAGGTATGGTACCATTAGTAATGGATTGTCGGGGTTACCTGGACAGGAAACCAAATCCTAGAATATCTGGTTTAAAACCACATAAATAGTAATCCTACATTATCCTATAACCTTATAGAACTTTCCTTTGAATAAACTTTTTTTAAGTACCTTGAAGAAGCAGCATAGTTTGGTGAAAACTTGTGGTTAGACAGATCTTAGTAAAACAGTACTCTCAAATTAGCATCAAGATTTAAGGCTCGTTTTCTCGAAAATGAAGATAATAATACTTAATGTAGGATTATTTGAAGGACTGAGGAAGATAATGTGTGTAACATTTAGCATACTATCTAATAGGATGTACAGACTTTTGATACAAAGAAACTAGTGTTATTTTTGCAATCCACTTAGGACCTGAGATAAATAATTCCCTTCTTGATGATACTTATAATAATACAGTAATTTCTATATGTCATGATATTATATGTAAATGTTAATTTAGGTATTATTTTAATTATTGTTTTCTCTTTTTATTAGAGGGAGTAATGGAGGATAAGAAATATAAAATAATATAAAATATCCCCCACCATGAAATGTCTTTAAAAGTAGAAAATACTACCTTTTCAATTCTGAGGAAAACAGTTAATAGAATTCATTCAGCAGACATTTACTGGCCACTAAATAAAGAAGGTTTACCATATGAAGTGCTGAGGATAGAGCAGAGAGAGAGGCATTACTCCTAGCCCTCAGGGAAGGGGCTCAAACAACAAACAAACCCAATGCTGAATATGGGAAACTGAGATAGGAACATCTTTAATTAATTTCAAATAGGGTTATGGAGGGGCTTCTCTAAGGAAATGATGTCTAAACTGAGCCCTGAGCCTGAGAGAGATTTAGCCATGGAAAGAGTGGGACTACTAGGCTAGGGGAAGAGCCAATGCAAAATTCCAGGAGGCTGTGTTTGCATGGTTAGGTGTAGAGGGAAGGAGGGAAGTAGGAATGAGGCTGAGGAAGCAGGAAGCAGCTAGGGAAGGCCAGAACCTCATTGAGCACCCTGAGAGGTGTTTCTTCCCTTTACAGTTGTGTCATCAAGAAGGCTGGCTAATATTACAAGTTTCCAAAAGCATGAAATTTTTATTGTATTTGATATTTAACAAATGATGTAATATCCACTGTTCTGCCAATTGCTGTCCCCAATCCAAAGACTGATCATCATTCCACTAGCTAGATTTGCCAAAAAACCAATTAACTGTAACCTCTTCTGGCTATAGCCAATGTTTATAGGACCTGCCTTTGCAAAACTAAGAAATATTGTATTTTGAGAAAGAGAAGGAATTATGAGTATGGTTGTCTCTGCAAAATACACAGATTTTTTGCTACTTAGACACAGAATCCTTTCCCAGACCTCAGTTGTCTTTGCCTTTTGTGAAAACCAATAATTCAATATGCTTATCTTTTCTTTTCTTCTCTTAGTTGCCAATTCACAAATTTTGTTGTTGTTGTTGTTGTTGTTGTTGTTGTTGTTAAGATTTATTCTTGAGCTTAGATGATGGGTACAATTTGATAACTGCAGTCTTTCTTTTTGAAGCACAAAGACATTATCAGGTGATTCACAATGATTGACAAATATTGGAGTGGTGATGGAGATAGAGGAAAGATCTTTAAAAACTTACATGTATTTCCCTTTGAGGATCTCTGGTCTCCAGGTACTTTTGTACTTCTGAGGTTATGATATGATTTAGTGGGTTGTGTCCTTAGATTTTATTACTGAAAGTAGAACTCATCATTCTGCTTCCTGCCCCAGTAAATCCCCATAATATGCCTTTTCTAAGTAGTACATGGGACTATGGGCAAAGGCTTGACTTGAAAAGAAAATGCATTATGTTCAAATCTAGATTCACCTCACATTGCCAGTCTGAAGGGTGCTATTTTGTAATCATTTGAGACTGTTTTCTTATTGGGAATGAGATAATAGTAATCCCTGCTAATTCACAGAATTTAAGTGGAGGATATATGAAATACACACACAGTATCAGGAAGTTTAAATTGTAAGGTCTGAAGCACACCATATTTTACAAAGGAAGGAAAAAATTAATTGTTTAAGGATTTAAATATTACTTATTATCACATAACCAGGTAATAATGACATGTGATCAATTTTGTCTGGTCAATAGAAAAGGGTTATTAATATATACTATTGTTACATTTATACTATTAAAATCTGTGAGGATGACAGAAACTAGTGAAAGTAGGTATAAAAATAAGGCTATATTAGGAATTATATATTTTTTTAATTCTAGGTTCTTTTTAACAAGAATAAGAGCAATTGAGAATATCCCAGGTGTTCTTATGTTATTTGCAAGTAACAGATTTACAGCAGAAACCACACTTCTTCTTTTAGTAATTGTAGAAAATATTATCTGGCTAGTGTTATTTAGCCCAATATTATTCTGTCACATCTGTGTTCTTCCTTCAGTAGATTTTTCTCATCAAGAGACTGCTAATGTTATAGGCTTTTTTAGTTGAATACAGAAACAATTACTGTTATAACTGAAAAAGTTATTAATGCCATGTATGACCTGCCTAAGGGATAGGAAATTGAAAAGAAGTTGTTTACTTTTATATCCTGTTAGGAAAAGAGTTTGAATGACAGGCTATTAATTTCATAAAATAGAAAAATGTCTGATACAATCAATTGTAACCAGACCTTTCTACAATAGACTTATCTCATCCCATCTATTTAAGATTATAAAATTGCCCAAAAAATGGTTATACAAAGTCATTGTACAATGTTTCCTTTTAGTCATCCCAGGTGTGAAAATTCAGAAATTGTGTAAACCTGGAACCTAATGATAGGAAGAAAAGTTAAAGTGAAGAACTGGATAAAAATCAGTCATACTGACTAAAGAGATTTTTGGGCAAACACAACAGTTGGACAAATCACTGGGATGTTAGCAATAACATTGGAATATTTTAAAGTTCTTATGGCCTCATTCTGATTACCTTTTATCTCCCTCAAGAATTAAGGAAAAGAACTGTGGCTTACGCTGATTATTTCTATTGATTCAAATGTATTAGGGAAATAAAAAGCAATTCTACCTCACTAATTTTTTTAAAGATTTATTTTATGGTTTTTGACAGAAAGAGAGACAGAGAGATACAGAGAGAAGAGGGACAGCTCAAAGCAGTCTCTATAGTTGCGGGTTATCAGTTTTCAATATGGTTTTGTTCCACACAGGTGGGCAGGGACTGCATGGTAGGAAGCAGGCTGGGGGCCTCCCACATGGGAGGCATTCCCCATAATCTGCAGGCCAAACTGGGGGCCTCCCACATGGAAAGCTCACCCTAGTAAAAACCAAATTTGGGCCACACCCCAGCTCAGCATATGGGTTGGCATGGGCCGGGGCCGATGAGACTCAATCCTCAGATCCCGGGGCTGCAAAGCAAGCATTCAACCCTCTGAGTCATCCTGGCTTCCCCCATCTCACTAATTGATGAAGATTAGAGAACTTACTAAAATCAGAGTATGAATATAAGCAAAAGTGACTAAGAGACCTTAAAAATGTGAGTGTGGATGAACTAGATGTGGAGCGGCATATCATAAGAACTGTCGATCTTGAACACACTGTACAATTTGAGGCATGTGTGCCTGGCCTGAGTTAGCTACCTCCTACCTAGCATCTTTCTACTAGTTCTTCATGGGCCACCTCAAGTGTTACCTCTTCTACAAAACTTTTCGAAACAATGTGTCATATCTTCTTAAAGAATAGAGGTTTCTAATACTCTGGTCCCATTGTGTAAAACTCAGTAATAGCACTAATTACATTTTAATGTGATCAGCTCATTTATCTCAAGGGGCAATTTTGTCTCCTAGGGAACATAGGGCAGTGTCAGGAAATATTTTTGGTTGTGACATCTAATAAGAAAGCAGTTTGTACCAGTGACTAGTGCATAGGGGCCAAGGATACTGCTAAACATCCTACATGCACAGGACACACTCTCTCCCCTTCAACAAACAATAGCCCCACTCAAAAAGTCAGTAGTGTTAGTGTTGAGAAACCCTATAATAGTTCATTTTTTAAATAATTTTTATTTATTTTTTTATTTTTTTTTTGACAGAGAGAGAGAGAGAGAGAGAGAGAGAGAGAGAGATACAGCTACAGAGACAGAGAGAGAACTGAGCTGGAGGAACTCCTCAGTTCAGCACATGGGTCTGCATGGGCCAGGGCCGGGATTCGATCCTCGGTCCCCGGCACTGCAAAGTGAGCGCTTAACCCACTGAGCCATCCGGCTTCCCCAATAGTTCATTTTTAAACTTACACTAAATATAAGAACCTGTGCCCGGTTATGAAGGAAAAATAAATAGCAAGATAACAGGATTGAAATTTTTTTTTAAGTAGCTGTCTTGCTTCCCAAACTAAAGCCATGATTTTCTACAAGAAGAAACCATTCTTGTAACTCTTACAACTAGCCTCTTGACAAAGTGAATAACACTACTGTCCATCTGTCCTGTTCCTGGAGTCTAGAGATCACCAGGGTTTCCTCTTAAGCCCTCATTTCCTGTTCATTACCAATGCCTGCAGATTTCACCTGCCTTTGCCACATCCCACTCCACCGCACCTGCTAGATGCAGATTAAAAATGTCCCTCTGAATTTTAGCAGCTTTTAGGATAAACACTAAATTCTCCCAAGGTGTTTCATGTTCTTTTCATGTGTTTTATCTGCTACTCCTAGCCTTTTTGCACACTGCGCTCCTTCTCAACCCCTTGCTGTCTGCCCTCCAACCACTTAAGCCTCCTTTCAGGTTCTTGGGCTGGCTAATTCACATAACTGGGCCTTCCTACACCACTATTGACTCGGTCTGAGCTGTTTTCTTTCTCTTTTTCTCCTTGTTAAAATCCCTTTGATTGTACTTATCTCTTCAATTATTTCTTCCTTAGTGATAATTCCTCTGATCTTACACTGGGTCTATGCTTCTCTTCAGTACCTCACAACCCCTTTCTTTATTGTATTTGTCACGGTAATGATGACAATCTGTGTGATTATATTTACTTTTGATCACCATTAATCCAGCAATTCTAAAGGGTGTGGCATGTCTTCAGACTTTATTAAATATTTGTTGAATGAACAACTAAGTAACAGAAGTAAGAAATTTGTAAATCTGAGATCATGCTACCCATATCAGTTGGCAACACCAGGTTCTGACATTATTTCCAGTTTAATTGTACTCATTTTCTCAGTTATTTCAGATAACAAATAAGAGGTACAGAAGGAGACAAGCAACAAACTATAGGTTTTATCATTATTGTTTAACTTCTTAAACAACTGGTTTTACAAGGAATTTTTCTTTTTCAAAGTTCAATTGATCATTCATACATGGAAATTTCTGGAGTTCTCCCTAAAAAGATATATCTTTGGACTCAGAGAGAAGCATAGTTATTTCTTATTCTCAGTATGAAGAAAAATGTGTAACAATTTACATATATTAATTAGGTATGTGTTAGTAAATACCTCTGAAATCGATTCTACAAAGTCACCCATTAGTATTTTCACATTATTTTTTTAGGTCATATATTAATCTCCAGAGTAACCAATGAAAAGTGGTCCCTAAAGTCAGTACTGTCACCTTCCCTACCCCCCCCCAAATGATAAGTTTGTCATTTAGTTTTAATTCCTTGGGATTTTCATTTTCTTGATTTTGAGAAATTACAAACTTGAAAGCAGTTATTATATGCACCATCTTTTTTCCCCCCTGAGAACAGAAGGGGAAATAATCTCATGTTTTATTACTTATTACAATTCCAGATTATCACTTCATTGAAATAATAGGGAAATCTGAGACTCAAAAATGACTTTGATCAAAGGGAAAGTAAGAAAAATGGAGGGAATGTAATCTATACCTTTAAATATATGTATTGAAACCTTAAGAGTTGATAAGTCTTTGCAATGTCACAAATGTGCACCAATAATTATGGCACAATCTCTCTTAAGATATGAAATAAAATAATTCTGAAGGACCATATTATGTCCTAAAATTACCTAATACTAATACCAGTAAATAAGATTTTCATCTATTTTTTTCTTCATGTGGATACATTCAATGAAAAGAACAGCTTTATATGTTTGTCACCATTTCTACCTTATTAGGAAGCTTTATAAAAATAATTATAATACTGTCTTCCTCCATCTATATGTAGTGCTTAGTAGTGTCCTTTTTGTGTCTTTAGGTGTGGGCATAGGGTGCCAAGAAGGGAGGATGGGCTAACATAGGAAAGTAGGCAAGAGTTCTGTCCTAGCTTTACTTCAACTATAGCAGGTTCTTGCGCTGTGGTTTTAAAAAAAAAATGCTATTTTTAATTTTCTGAAGAACCTATGTACTGCCTTTCATAGTGGTTGTACAATTTACATTCCCACCAGCAGTGTACAAGTGTTCCTTTTTCTCCACAACCTCCTCAGCACTTGTTATTACTTACTTTGTTGATCTAGCCATTCTAACAGGTATGAGGTAGCATCTCATTGAAGTTCTGATTAGCATTCCCTAATACTAGCTAGTGAAGTTGAATATTTTTTCATACACCTGTTGGCCATTTGTAGATCTTCATGGGGGAATTGTCTGTTAAGATCCTCTGCCCATTTTCATTTATTTATTTTGTAATTGGATTGAATGTTTTCATTTTGTTTTGTTTTAAGATTTATTTTATTGTTTTTGACAGACAGACAGAGACAGAAAGAGAAAGGGAAAAGGGGGAGGGCCTACAGCAATCTCCATAGTTGTACATAGTTTTTGACATGGTTTGGTTCCACACAGATGGGTAGTGGCTGTGCAGGGTAGGAACCAGGCCTGGGGCCTTTCACGTGGGAGGCACACCCCCTCAAGCCAAGGGCTGGACCAGGGGGCAAGAAGCGAACTAGGGGCCACTTGCATGGGAAACACACCCCAGTTCAGCATATGGGTCTGCATGAGCTGGGGCAGGGACTCAATCCTTGTTCCCCAGGGCTACAAAGTAAGTGCTTAACCCACTGAGCCATCCCAGTTTCCCCAGATTGTATGTTTTTTTTTAATGTTGAGTTGTATGAGTTTTTTATATATTTTAAGTATTAGCCCCTTATAAGAGACATTGTTTGTGAATATTTTCTCCTGATTGGTTGGATGCCTCTTTGTTTTGTTAGTGGTTTCTTTTGCTGTGCAGAAGCTTTTTCGTTCAATATAACCCAACTAATTTATTTTTACTTTTAAATCCCTTGCTTTTGAGATCAAGTTCATAAAGCCCTCTCTGAACCCACGATCTATAAATTTAGTATTATTGTTTTCTTCTATGAAGCTTATTGTTTTGAGTCCTAAGTGAAGGCCTTTGATCCATTTTGAGTTAATGATGCAGAAATCCCTCTTCTGGGTGTCTATCCCCAAAATTTGAAAACCTCAGTTCATAAAGATATATGTACCTTAATGTGCCTCACAGTACTGTTCATGGTGGCCAAGTCATACAAACAATCGAGCGTCCTTTGATAGATGACCGAGTTAAGAAGTTGTAGTACACAATGAAATACCACTCAGCAATAAGAGAAGATGAAATACTGCCATTTGCAACAAAGTAGATGGACATTGAGATCATCATGTTAAGTGAAATAAGTCAGACAGGAAAAGCTAATAACAAAATGACTTCAGTTATATGTTGAATATAAACTGAAAGTAACAAAGAAGCAAAAACTCATGTTGGGGATGATGAAATAGCTCAACAGGTTGAGCACTTGCCTTGCAATTGCCAGGTCCAGGGATCAATTCCCAGCCCCAGACCATTAAAACTCATATGCTGAACTATGGGGCAACTGGTAACCACAGAGATGGCATGGTGTCAAAGGTTCTTATCTCCCATGTGGGAGACCACAGTTCAAGTCCTACCCTGTATGGCCCCACATCTAGCTGTATAGAGTAAAAACATGTCACAACTAATGATATACAACTATGGAGACTGCTTTGGACCCTCCTCCCTCCTCTCTCTCTCTTTCTCTCTCACCTTCCCTCAAATAATAACATAAATTAAAAAAAAAACTCATGGACACAGTCAATAATTTAGTGGTTCCCTGAGGGCTAAAAGGAAAGGGGGAAAAGGGTTGGGGACAAGGGTGAGGACATCAAATATATGGTGATGGAAGGAAAAATAATTCTGGGTGGTGAGTACACAATGCAGCACATAGACAATGTAATGTAGAATTGTATACCTGGAACCTATGTAATTTTTACCAACCAATGTCACCCTAATAAATTTAACAATTAAAAAATACTTTGGAAATAATAACATTTAAACTATTGTTTTAAACAGTCACAATGCAGGGATGCGAGGATAGCTCAGTGGTTGAGCACTTGCTTTAAAATCAGAAGGTCCAGGGTTTTTGATCCTGGCCCCAGCCCATGCAAAAACCCCATATGCTGAACTGTGGCACAATCGGTAACCTCGGGGATAGCTCAGTGATAAAGGTTCTCACTTCCTGTGAGGGAGATCCCTGGTGCAGTTCTCACCTCATGCAGTCTCACATCCACCTGTGTGGGATTAAGCCATGTTACAATTAGTGATGTACAACTACGGAGACTGCTCTGGATCCTCCTCCCTTTCTCTCTCTCTCTCTCTCTCTCTCTCTCTCTCTCTCTCTCTCTCTCTCTCTCTCTTTCTCACCTCTCAAACAATAAAGTAAATCTTAAAAAAATAAAGTCAAAATGCAAAAACAAAAAAAAATTCATTCTAATCACGTACTGTTAAGACTTTACTGCTTAATTACTTTAAGAGGCTGAGTGAGACTGCTGAACTGGGAAAGCCTGTCTGCTAGCATACAACTTGAGTAAGAATTTGAGAAGATTTTGCAAGAGAAAAACAACAAAAACATCAGGCAGAAAATCCTGGCTTAGAAAAGAAAATCCCTGATATAACCTAGTGTTTGTCTGAGGATTTGGTAAATATTGGGGCTGCTAAATGCATATTCAAAACTCATTCCATTAAAATGTAGTAAGACATGAGGCATAGTGCTTTGGAACCCCTTTAACAGTATTTAACAGAGTTTACATAAGAAAGAGAAATAAATGCAATTACTCATTGTAATAAAACCCCAAACAGCTCTGGGAATTAGACTGCCCATAAGAGATGGTGGTACTGGGAGGGTGCTAGAAAACATAACAGACCAAGTAGAATCACCAAGGTCACCTGACAGAGGTGGCACTACCTGACAAGGGTAACGACACCTTGTGGATACAGCAACGCTGGACCTATTCTGCGGTTCCCAGAAAAAAGGGACCAGAACAAGAAAAGGATAAAAGGACTATGCTTGGCAAATAATGAGCACAGCTGAGGGGTCTGGTTCACATGCATGTGTAAGAACTTTATAAGGAAGTCTTGTTGTGCACATGCAAATGGAATGCAAGAGACTTCAGAACACGGTGACTACTCTGATTGCCGTACCATTTGTACCTATAAGCTGGTACTTATAGGCCTGGAGGAAACAGTGGGAACACTTATGACTCATGAAATTCAGAAAACTGATTCTTAATGCATACTGATCTTTTAATCTTCACATTCTTTAGTCACTTTTATTAGCTGTCACTGCTGAATTAGACTCTCTTGAAATATCATATATGTGGATATTAATGTATTCTTTGAAAATTGTGCTTACTCTTCAATGGAAGTGACTATTATCTTTGATAATTTAATGAGGACTTTTATTCCAAAGATCAATCACATGCATCAGATTCCATAAGCCATGGGTCATCCTTACCTAGAATTTAAATAAGAATTATTCTTTATATTAATTTAAACTTTATCTTGGAGGAATAAACACATCCAATAGACTAACCATATGTTTGATGAAAAATGCAGATTTTCCAAATGTACAATGCTTAGAGTACTGTAATGACAAATATTTTACTTTGCCTTTACTGAGTATATTTTTATTGTATTTTATTCTTTTGTCATGGAGTCATAGATTTGAAAACACATCTCTATGTCATATAATCTGTCCTACTGCCTTCACACAGATGGTGGTTGAGCATACTTTAATGTATTTTTGGGGATCGCACCTCTCTATGCTCATAACAGTGTACATATAAAACTTCCTATACATGGAGCGAAAATGCAGTCTCCTAGACCCTATATTGCTTTTAGACCCTAGAAGTTTTTTTGGTATTTAATTATTATTCTGTTTTGTCTTTCCAATGATTATAATGGATGCTCCAAGCTATGTAAGCCAGAGAAAGGCCAGACCAAGAGGGACAAGGCATTGGAAAGAAGACATGGCTACTGAACTGATATAGATCCACCAAGTCTATTCCTTCTGAGTAGTGATTTTGTAAAGAGAACAAGGTATATGCACAAATAAAAGTAATATAAATAAAAGGCAGATTGTGATAAATTTGTGTGGTAGACAGAGTAATGACCACTCCCCTATTTCCCAATCTTATTCTTGTCCTAATTCTTAGTACATCTGCATGTGTTACCTTAGATAGCAAATGGGACTGGCCATTTATGTTGAAGGGCCTTCAGATTGGGAGATTATACTGGATTACCCAGGTAAATAAAATCTAATCACATGGGTCCTCAAAAATAGAAAAATTTTTCAGGATATGATAAGAAAAAAGAATGATCAGAGTCAGAGGTAGGTGTGCCTATGCAAAAAACATTAAGAGAGATGCAACCTTGCAGGCTTTGAAGACAGAAGAAGGATCCTTGAGCCAAGGAATGCAGGCAGCCACTCTACACTGGACAAGGCAAGAAAATGGACCTTCCCCCGGGCTCCAGAAAGAAACCAGTCCTGATGGCACTTAAGAGTTTAGCCCAGTGAGACATGTACAGGCTTCTAACCTACAGAACTGTAAGACACAAAGGAGTGCTGTTGTTTTTTTGTTTTTTGTTTGTTTGTTTTTTAAGATTTATTTTACTGTTTGAGAGGAGAGAGATAGAGATGAGAGAGAAAGAGAGAGAGAGAGAGAAAGAGAGAGAGAAGGGGGAGGGCCCATAGCAGCTTCCACAATTGCACATCACTAGTTGTGACATAGTTTCATTCCACACAGGTACAGATGTGGGATCAGCAGTTACCAGGTACACTGCACTTATCCCCATATCTTGTAGTTGCAAGGTGAGCATTCAACCTATTGAGCTTTCCTGGCATCCCCAAATTGTGCTGTTTTAATCCACTAAGTTTCTTGTCACTTGTACAGCAGTAATGGAAAATCAATATGGCTGGGTCTTCTTTCTACAGTCCTTTATATTCTGCCTACATTCTATAATATTCTCAAAATAACATCTGGAGTGATCCTATTAAAACGGTAAAAACAGATCGTGTCTCCTTTCTACTCAAAAACCTCCAGTGGCTTCTCACCTTAATCATAGTAAAACCAAAAATTCTCATAATGGCCACCAAAGCCCTCTACTACCTGTCCCCTCATTTCTTCTGACTTGATTTTCTATTCTTCCTCTCCCTCTGCTCCAACCCCACTGACCACCTTGCTTTTTCTAGAACTCACGTGGCTTTAGGAGTTTGTGATTGGTGTCTCATAGCACAAAATTTCTTTCCTCCAACTCATTCCTAATACCTTTTTAAGGTCTTTGTTCCAATGGGACTGATCAAGCAAATTTTCTGTGACCGTAAATACATGAATTAAAATCCCTCATTTCTATTCCCAGAACTATAAAGTAAATTTTTTGCTTTAATATTTTTCACATGTTTACATATATTGTACATCATTTAAAATGTGTTTTACCTATTTATATTGTTTATTAATTTTCTCCCTCTATTAGAATATAAAGCTCATTCCGGAATGGAGTTTTTTCTACTTTATTCATTACTGATTCTCCAGTGTCTAGAAAGTTGCCTGGAAGTTATTAATTGGTACTTAATATATATTCATTGAACAAGTAAATTAAAATGATATTGGTATTAAAATAATAAATAACCAAGGATGTTTATTCACTTCTTGAATCATAATCACACTCATATTCAAAGTAATCCCAGTATAACTTTTTTGAAAATAATACATACTTCTCTATACATACCAGGAATTTTATTTTGGGTTACTTAGACTCAACTAGTCTTTCTCTAATCTAAGATCTCTTAGTTCATCCACCTTATTGATTAAAAATTTAACCTCTTAGCCTTGGTACAATGTACTCATATGAGTGCCTATGATTATAAAATTTGCCTTGGTGCATGTTCATATCACTCATTTGGTCATGTCAAATTGGGATATATTTAGCTGTAACTGTGTAATCTTTCCATAGCCTTAAATGGAAGTGCATTGGACATGACAGTTGTAATTCATTTCTCTGTCACTAGTAGCCTGGAATGTAATTTGTTGGCATACATGCAAAATTATGTTTTTCAGTTGAATGTCTTTCTTTCTTCTTCATTTCCATTTCAACTTCATTAAAATTTTCCAACTCTTCCCTCTATTAGGTCTCTCTGTCTTGTCCAAAATTAACTTAAGTATCACTTACTTTAAGGGTTTATTGATTCACTGTGCCTAGTTTAAGAGCTCATTAATGTGTTGGCATTTTATCATGAAATTTTGTGAGTGTTGTCATTCTCACAGAGGAACAACTCCAAATCCTTCTGTTATCTGCCTTTTGGAACTGTTTCTTTTCCCAATTAGATTTTCCACCAAATGTTCTTTTGTTTATTTTATTTTTTCCAAATCTGAGTCCTGACTAATTAAGGCATTGAGACTAATTTATAATATAAGGCTGAATATGCTTTATATTTCATAGCATCAAGTGGGACTAGGTTTTTAAATTAACATTCATTATTTCATATGAATATCACAACAGTATAGAGGCATGTGTAGGGTAAAAACTGACTTACTAGGATTCAGGTTCACATAAAGTGCCTAAGGTTAAATAATAGTTTAAAATGTTGAGTTTATGGTGAAGGAGATAAGGTACTGTGGTGTTATACTGTACTGTGCTGCCAATCTGGATTTTTCGCAATGAGCCATATTTCTTTTTCACTAATAACCCCATGTAGATGTTACCTAGTATCTGCTTATTTTCACTGAAAGAAAATGTAACACTTTAGAAGCAACCATTGCATTATTGATTGTATCTTATTGTTAAGTATCTCTTATATTCAAGGGGAAAAAAAAGAAAACTATATTCTAGTGATTTTCATCCATTGGTCCTAGTTCTAGCTTGTGGAGCAACACAAAATATTTTCTTTGTTCCTACACATTTAACTATATAAGTAACAAGATTGTATATGCAAAGCTGTGGTAAAGAATCTCCATTTTGGTGTGCCAATTACATTAAAGAATAAAATAGTTAAATAAGTTATAGAACATTGTTCCTTTAAAGATTTATTTTTATTTTTTAACAAAGACAGAGAGAATGGAGAGGGCCCACAGCAGTCTCCATAGTTGTACATCATTAGTTTTCAACACGGTTTCACTCCACACAGGTGGGCAGGGGGCTGCACAGGGCAGGAGCTAGGCTGGGGGCCTCCTGAATGGGAGGCACACCCCCTTGAGCTAGGGATCAAACCAGGGGATGAGAACCAAACTGGGGGCCTCTCACATAAGAAGCACACACCAGTTCACCATATGGGTCCGCAAGGGCTGGGGCCGGGATTTGATCCTCAGATCCCCGGGGCTTCAAAGAGAGCTTTTAACATACTGAGCCATTCCAGCTTCTGCCATTGTTTCTTAAATAGCAGGAACTTACCAACATTATTACCTCAGGGATCCACTGTATCTGGTCATAGGAGTTTGGTCATATTCCTCAGATGCATTAAACAGATAAAAGATTGAGAGCCACTGCTGTAAGGAATAATATCCATCTCTCCAAAGAAAAAATATAATCTATATTGGAATCTTCATTCCTCTATTTTTGAGCTTTGGCAAGACACATCTTATGAATGCCCTCAATGGCAAGGTGTTTCCTCTTTTCTTGAGTTAGACAAAGATGTCAACTTGCTGATAGAAATCCATAACATTACTGTAACTCTTCTGAATACAAATGAAATTCATGATAAAAAATATACTAACAAAAATATTTAAGTGAATGTATTGCTCATTTTTTACCACTCTCAGAATCTCATGCTCATCCTTGATTTGCTAAAGAAGTAAGAAATACACAGGATGACAAGGTGGCTCAGCGGATTAAGTGCTCGTTTTGCAGCCTCAGGGTCCAAAGATCAAATACCAGACCAAGTCTGTGTGGACCCATATGCTGAACTTGAGTATGGGCCTAGTTCAGTTATCGCCAGGAAGTTTCCCATGTGGGAGGCCCCCGGTTTGGCCCCCAGCTCGTGAGGGCATGCCTTCCATGTGGTAGGCCCCTAGCCCAGTTCCCACTCTATACAGCCCCCCACCCACCTGTGTGGAATGGAACTATGTTAAAAAAGAAACTGATGATGTACAACTATAGAGACTGCTCTGGGCTCTCTCTCCTCTCCTTGTCTCTGTCTCTATCTGTCAAAAGTAGTAGAATAAATCTTAAAAAATATATATATTTCAGATATTGTTTTCACTCATGACCCCTGTAAAGCTGTCTCACTAGGGCTGCTGGATGGTTTTTATGCAGGAAAGTTAGGGAGAATCACTATAAGATGAAAGAATTGTGTATGCTTCTGCAAGTGCATCTTAAATGAAGATGACTGGTGTTATCAACACAATGCTTTGATGTGCATTAAATTCACCTTAAAATGGCCAACAACACGCTTTTATGTAAACAGATTTTTAGTAAAATGCCTTACTTAGTGATTATAGAAAAGGAATTTAGAGGATCCAAGATGGCGGCATGAGAGGAGAACGCCGATAACTGCCTGGGGAGGGCCTTGTGAACAGAGGGGAATCCACAGGGGAAACCCTGAGAAGAAACCTCAACTAAGAGAACCACACAACGCGGAACAACACACAAAGATTAGAGAAAAAAGGGGAGAGCAGGAGAGGGAAAGGGAAGCAGCGGTTCAGGGACAGAGATTCAGAGCGCGGCATGGGGCTGGCAAAAACAAAGGGGGATTGGGGGACTACGGTCAAAGTGGAGCTGGATCGAGGGTGGGCTGGAAGCCGAGACCTAGGGAGCGTGGAATCCCCACAAGACTGTGGACAATTTAACATCCGAACTCAAGGGACAGCACAAAGTGCCCTAATCAGATCACAGAGCCTAAAGTGGAACAGGGACTGTGGAGCAGGGCGGCTGCACTTCCCAACAGGTGGGGTGAGAGCAGGGCACCAGCCCGCAACGGCTCAGCACCCCTGATTTACGGAGGAGATTGACTGTGAAGGAGCGCCTTCTGAAGACAGGGCTCTTGGAGTGAGGGCTGGGGCTTGAGTGGGCATAGCTGCATTGGACATACTTAGAGTGCATCCGGCAGTCTCAACAGAGCTGGGAGCATAGAGTGGCTGCTGCCCGAGCTACAGCCTGTGCACACAGGGCTTTCAGCACCCCACCCACCGGGCCCCTGCGGCACCGCTGCTTGCAACTGGGCTTTCGGTGCCCTGCCTGCCGGGCCGCCGTGGTGCCGCTGCTTGCTTGCCAGCATGCAGTTGGGCTTTTGGTGCCCTGCTTGCCAGGCTGCTGCGGCGCCGCTGCCTGCTTGCCGGCACGCGATGGGGTTTTGGTGCCCCGCTCACCAGGTCGCTGCAGCGCCTCTGCCTGCATGGAAGTGTGCGGCTGGGCTTTTGACGCCCCTCCCACTGGGCCGCAGTCCATTGCTGCGTGCGTGCACCCGGGCTTTTGGTGGCCCGCCCACCAGGACGCCCCACACCACTGCCAGCTCACCAGCGCGATACAGGGCT
This sequence comes from Craseonycteris thonglongyai, assembly GCA_004027555.1. Classification (NCBI taxonomy): domain Eukaryota; kingdom Metazoa; phylum Chordata; class Mammalia; order Chiroptera; family Craseonycteridae; genus Craseonycteris; species Craseonycteris thonglongyai. The sequence continues at coordinate 31,857 of PVKE010015980.1, forward strand.
TTTGGCACCCTGCTCGCCAGGCCACCGCAGCACCGCTGCCTGTGCACGGGACTGGCTTTCGGCACCCTGCCCACCGGGCCGCTGCAGCTCTGCTGCCTGCTTGCGAGCGCGCAGCTGGGCTTTTGACGTCCCACCCACTGGGCCTCTGGGGCATTGCCAACCGCGCACGCAACTGGGCTGCCTGCCGGGTCTCCACAGTGTCATTGCCTGTGTGCGAAACTGCGCAGCCGACCAGGGCCTCTGCCAAGCTCCAGCCCATCCAAGTGCCGCCCTGTGGGCCTGGCTTACAGATACGATTGAAGGAGGGGCAGCCAGGAGGAGGAAAGACCAGAGCTCCTGCGCCCCGCCCCCAATGAACCACCAGCCCCCCTGCAGAAAGAGTAATCTGCTATTGTATCTCAGGCCCACTCTAGCTCCTACTCACATGCCCCCACCCCTGGCCACACCTTTACTACCCTGCTATCTAACAGCTAAGACAGCAACCTGAACTGCCCCAGGACACAGAAGCTGTCTGCTTCCCCCAACCCTCTCCCAAAATCTCCTTCTCCCACAACTGAGTTCAAAAGAAAAAATAAAGAGAAGCCCATCTGATAGGCAAACCCCCAAGAGGGAAAACAGACTCATGCGTAAAGCAAAAAGAACCACATCAAACACAATGCACACCTCAGAATCCAAAGCCCCTCCAGAAGATCAGGGGCAGTCTTTAGTAAAGGACCTTGCACACTTGGAATCAAATCTAAGTGAAACAGAATTCAGGGCTGCATTAATCAAGACACTCAGAGAGCTCACTCAATGC
>PVKE010015981.1:0-32651 GCA_004027555.1 Craseonycteris thonglongyai
TTCCTTCCTTCCTTCCTTCCTTCCTTCCTTCCTTCCTTCCTTCCTTCCTTCCTTCCTTCCATGCATCCATCCATTGATGCCCCATTTATTCATCCAGCTGGAACCCTTCTGAATCCTACCACGTACCATGTACCTCAGCAGAGCCCATCCTATGGTACCATTCACAGTCTAGTGACACATGGATAAGTATCTGGATAGCAATGACTTTTGTCTCTCCGATGCTCTGTAAACAACACGAAAGCATGTCTGTGCCTGTCTAGTTCACCCTGGGTGCCCACAGATAAGGACAGCGCTCAATAAATATTTGTTGGCTGAAGAAGATTGAGAGCTTCAGATCTAAGTACCACTTGACAAATATTGAATCTGTAGCCATTCTGTCACCGAAAGAGAGGTGCCTGGGTGGGATGGTGGGGTGGACTGTAGTCCAGAGGTGAGGTAGGAAGTTGAGGAGTCTCGCTTATGTCTCCTGCCCAGGGAGTTTGCCCGTTGGAAGGTGAGGAACACAGCCATCGAGAGGAGAGACCTGGCCCGTCATCCAGTGCCCCTCATGCCGGAGTTTCAAAGGAGCATCCGCCTGCTTGGCAGGAGACCCACCACTCAGCAGTTCATCGACACCATCATCAAAAAGTACGGCACCCACCTGCTCATCTCTGCCACCTTGGGAGGTAGGTCAGCAGCCACTGGACCGGAGCCTCGTCATGCCTTTGGGTCTGGGCTGGACTGGGGGGTGGGGGAGGGATGCTCTAGGACCAGAGCTGAAGTCATGTCCCCCGCCATCGCGTATCATTCAACAGGACGTAGTGCCGGAGAAGCCAGCTTGTCCTGGGTCCGGTGGGCAGGTGTGGAGAGTTGATTCTGGTCTCTGGGACAGTCTGACTTGACAGTTTACTAACTTTTGTGGAAATATGGCTTCATCTTGGAATTAGCTCAGTTTGTTGGGGATGTTTAATCTGATTATTGTACTAGTTCCCTTTGGAATGTTGGCTCACTTGGGGAAATAATTCAGCTTCAGATGCTGTTTAGAGACATTCCTTTGTTTATTTAAGTCCACTTAGGGACTGGTAAGGTGGGATTAGCATATTACAAATGGGGTATCGTTTACATCTTACATGGGCGTGCAGAAGGCTACCAGGAAAGCACTCTGACTGCTCAGCCTTACCCATCCCTGCCATCAAGCCCAGTCAACTATGATGGGAGTAAGGACAAGAGGGCAGGATAAAAGGGAGGAGAGCAATAAAAAAAATCACAGAGACTGGTGCATTTGATGGCTACGGGCCTTGCCTGCATGCATTGTATTATCAGCTACTGTCTTTTGGACATCAGTTTTCCACCTCAGTGATCAGGTTCACTGAATTTTGAGGAAGCCCCTTTGGTGGTGAAGTGCCATGCCACCTGACCCTAAAGCTGCTAAGGTGCATTTGGATGTGACAAGACTGATGTGTTGACAGAGGCACGGTGGGTGGGCTGAGGTATAATTATGACAAATGAGCTTCTCAGGGAGGGTGAGCACTGGAGTGATCAGGGCAGACTTCACAGAGGAAGTGGCAGTTTAGCAGCGTTAAAGGAGTTGGCTGAGTGGAAGGAAGATCTAACATTCTAGGCTGAGCACACAGCATAGGAGGCTGTCTGGAAAGTATCCAGCCATCTAACCATTCTCATTATATTGACAATGTACACTTTGAGGAAGATCTAATTAAGAACTTGATGATGTAGGGAACGTGGATGGAAAGATCGGTTTGGCAGTTTCATTTGTTTTTACAATAATAGTCACCACTTACTGAGCATTTGCCCATAGCAGGCATTGTATATTGTCTTTAGTACACAGTAAGTCACATTGTCTCCACTGAACAGACCAGGAAGCTGAGGCTCGCAAGAGGTATGGCTAGTAAGTGACGAAACTAAGTTTTTTTATTGTTGTTGTTTTAATTCAGTTTATTTCAACAAAAACAAAGTTAAGTTTTTAACTTTGTTAACCTAAGTTTTTAACTTAGGGCTTTCTGTCCACAAAGTCTTCATTGTTTTTTTAACCCAACATCAGTCATCTCTTTGAATCAATTCATTCACCCACTTATTAGGCTGACCATACGTACCATTTGAAACAGGACAGTACCATTGCTCTCTGTTCCATTTTAAATGGTACGTCTGGTCAGCCCACCACTGACCCATGCATCCCAAACAACCAGCCAATCAGCATGCTTGTTGCTAGTCAGATATTAGGTTAAGTAGGATTTTGAATGTTCAATCATGTCGTATAAGTTTTATTCTATTGTAAATGAAAATGAAATTACGTCTACACTGAGTGTTGGATTAACCTGTACTCTCTTCTTTGAATTTCTCCCATTTTCCATTTCATTTCACCTGAAAAAAAAAATGATTGTGACCCATTCAATCTTTCCATGACAACCTGTGTTCTGCCTGAGTCTCTGGAAACCCCAAAGAACAAAGACCTTTCTTTTGCAGTCGAATATATTTTTAATTTCTCCAAGGGAAGGTGGTAAATTATTCATGGAGCCTTGCTCCTCTCCTGTTTTTACAGCACAATGTTTTAAAATATGTAGAGCTTTGGATTGAAGTCTGAGGGCCCTAAATGTTTCTTCAGTGTGGAGCAGTGGGGAGGGGCGAGGGGAGGGGGAAATATTTACTGTTGACTGAACATAATGTGCCAGACACCACGTGATGTCTTTCCTCTGTCATCTTTCCATTCATTTGTTCATGGAAAACACTTGTGTTAAAGGCCTTTTCGTGCAGTGGGTGAGAAAGGAGGGGTAAGTTGTGTTGAATAAAAGGGCCGCCCCTGGAGTGATTGTGTGGGCTCCCCCCTGCCTCCTGCTCATCACCAGGTTTGTGTCACCTTAGCAGTCCTCCAAGCCTCCGTGTCCTCTCTTATAAGTGGAAACAGCTATAGTACTTCCTCAATTTATGTTGTGAAGATGAAATAAAACAATGCGTTTGAAGTGCTTAGTGCAGGATTTGGCATCTAACAAATCATTGCTATGGTTGTTGTTATTCTTCTTCTTAATGTTATTATTGTTGTCATCTGGTGGGCTAAGGAACTTGGGGACTTGGGATGCAGGGCCATTGCTACCACTCACTAGATGAATGGGAGACATGGAGAAATTTACTTTTCAGTCTGGGTACCAGTTTTTCTACCTCAATATAAGGAGGTGCTAAAGACTGTATTCGCCATAATTTTTCCAAAGGAGAACACTATATTCATTTAGGACAAATGCTTTGATAAGCTGTTGGAGGTGCCGGGTAAGTTCCTAAGGGCATACTCAAACAACAAAAGATGATCTGTAAACTGTCACATAGAGGACAAGTTAAATGCATTTGGATGGCTCCCGAGGGAGAGGGAAGGAGAGGAGAGGGAGACAGAGCGGGTGGGAGGTCTGATGACAGATATCCACGGCTCCCTCCAATTGTAGGTGAAATCTATTGAGCTAAAATGCTTGGTGAGAGGGATTTTCGTGCAGAGAGTGGTGAAGGGAGAGAAATCGGGGGTCTAGAAGGACACACTGGGCTAGCAATTTCCCTCAGTCTCTTGGAAGATTATATTTTGAACCAAAGGAAAGACCTTGGAGCTGGGTAATCTGTGTGATATACATGATTAAGCTTGAGTGCACGCCTAGGCATGTGTGCAAATGCCTACCTCTGCTCGAGTGTAAGTTCATTTACAGGTGGGCAGATACACATGCTCAGCGTGCACACACTTACTGGACCCATGCACAGAGGTGCCGTGTACACATGTATGTGTCTGTCTGAGCTTGCACATGCATGTAAATATGTGTGTATTGCATGAATGTCTTTTTATCCATGTGGTTCATGGTTTTGTGCTTTTGTGTCTCATCATTATTCCCCACCCTGTGTTCGGTGACATCTCCCCTTGCTTAAGAGGAAGGCTGAGAATAAGGTCACAGGGGCCCAGGAGGAAAGGGTGAGGGATACTCCAGAGGCCTGAAGTTCAGGCGCCCCATCCCCCACCAGGAAGTAGTATCCGCTACTGATTCAAAAGGGGAAATGATCAGCTCCCACGTCCTCCGCCATCACCGTGGGTCTGAGTCGTCCTTTGCTCCCCTTGTGCTGCAGGGAGAGAGGCCTGGTCCCCGGAGGACGGAGACTGAGGGAAGGTCTGTGCGAGGCCAAGAGGCAATTTGCAGGAATGCCCAAATGGGAAAACAGCTCCAAACAGGACATTCTCTTAATAAACAAGAAATTAAGTCCTAATAATGCAGCAAGAAGCCCATTAACCCCTCTTGAGCTAAGGTTCGTTGCTGCTAGTTCTCAGTCCAGAGGGAGCGGGGCTCATTTCAGCTTCTCTCACGGGCCCCTTGGAGCCCGAGCTGATTGTTGGAGTGTTGACTTCCTCTGCCGCTTGCCTCTAACTTCCAGCATATTCACTCCTTTAATCAGTTCCCATTCTACCCATCTATCTCTTCATCTGTCCACACAGTCATCTACTCATCCATCCATGTCTCTCCATTTTTTTTTTAAGATTTATTTTATTGTTTGAGAAAAGATGAGAGAGAGAGAGAGAGAGAGAGAAAGAGAGAGAGAGAGAGAGAGAGAGAAGGGGGAGGGCCCACAGCAGTCTCCATAGTTGTACCTCATTAGTTGTGACATGGTTTTACTCCACACAAGTGGATACGGGGCTAGGCAGGGCCGGAACCAAACTGGGGGCCTCCACCGGGGAGGTGAGAACGTTCACCACCATCCCAGCTGTTACCAGTTGCTCTGCAGTTCAGCATATGGGTTTGCAGGGGCCGGGACCAGGATTTGATCCCCGGACCTCATAGTTGCAAGGCAAGCGCTCAACCTGCTGGGCTATCCCGGCATCCCCCCAGCTGTCGCTCCGTTTATCCTTCAAGTGAGAACTGAGCATCTGCTCTTCTTCTGACCTAGGAGAAGCACTGGGAACATTGGTGAGAAGAATCAGGTGGAGTCCTTGTTCTGCCAGGCTACCACCCAACACCCTGAGGTCCTTATCAGGCATATTTGGCCAGTGGCTCCCATACTGAACATTATGCATGGAGTCACTCAGTGACTCTAGAATGGGGACAGTATCTTACTCATTTGTCACTTCGATGCCTGCCAAAGTGCCCAGAACACACAGAATGGTCAGTGCACACATGCTGAGTTAAACTGAATGGACCAGCTAGAGAATGGCGGTGGTAAGGTGATTACATCTGTCTTGGAGGTATGGTTGAGGGAAGCTCACCAGGAGGCGAGTATCTAGGAATATGCCAGATCAAGGACAGAGAAGGGGTAGTTAGAGGAGGTGACATTTGGATTGGGCACAGAAAGCTGGATAAAATTTCAATGGTCAGACACTTAGGGCATTCCAGGCAGGAAAAAAAAAAAAGAGGCTGAGGCAAGCCTGGGAGGAAAATTGGTAAGAAATCATGGAGGCAGAAGGAATGGTTTGGGTAGAACCCATAGAGAGAGACAGTGTTGAAAAGACAGACTGGCGGCTGCATGTGGAGAACTCTGGCCATGGAACTAGGTTCTAGAAGCAATCATGGAAGAATCTGCGGCAGCAGAGTTCACCTGTGGGTCAGGACTGTGCCCACTTCCCGTGGTAACAGTCTCCTGAAAGTGAATTATCTTTTCTCTTCAACTGAGAAAAATATCAGCATTCTAAAGGCATTTCCGTTATCTTAGATATCAGGCTTTTGTCCTCAGAAAGTATCGGTAGTGCTAGTTCGTTGACTGTCTTACTGTATTGGGTTGATGAGGTGTCAGCCTCAGTCTCACGCAGTTGATACTTTGTCATGGTAAAGTAATGGTACTTAACACTTCCATTGTGCTGACTGTGTGCCAGGCAGGGTACAAGCATTTTACATAATTGTGTAATTTAATCCTATGACAACTATATGAGGTAAGTAGAGCTAATGTCCCCAATTTTACTCAGGAAGGAACTGAAGCTTAGAGAGGGCAAGTAACTTGCTCATACACGTAGTTCGAGTCCAAGTACTCTAGTTCCAGAGACTGCTTTTTACTACTACTCTAAACCCACCAGACACCGATGTAAGGACTTTACATGTAATAATTGATGCTTCCTTCTTAATAAGTCTGTGAAGTCAGTGTTGTCCTCCTCCTAAAACTGTTAATGAATAATCTGAGGAACAACAGAAGTGAAGAAGCATACCCAAGTTCACAGTACAGGGAGGGTGAAACCAGAGGTACAATGATAAGGTTCTGTTTAGTAGACATATCTGGGCTTCCTCTCTGAAGTCTGGTGAAATCCCGTGTCCTCCCAAATAAAAGGCACCATAAGCTAATACTGTTATTAAGCTATGCATGTCTTTCTAAGGAACATTTCATGGAGTAAAATGTGTCAGTTTACATACTCGTACTGCTCTTTCTCTCTCTCTTTGCTTCTGTTTTTCCCTTTTTTTTTTCTATATCATCTCCCCACTTCTTACACCTGACTTTCTTGCTATCTCCCCTCTCCCCCAGATGTAACTTCTCCACTGTACTCTCAGAATCACAGTTCTTGTATATGTAGGTATTTAAGAAAAAATATTGATGAATTAAGTATTTAACGACTGTTTACTATTTGCTAAGCACTGAGCTTTGTACAAGGGATAAAGCAGTGGCTAGACTTCACAGGACTGACAGTTGAGGTTTTTCTCTCTCTATAGGCACAGTTTCTCCTTTCTCTCTCTCTCTAATTTATGTTCTATCTTGTTCATCCATCCATCTATCTGTCAATCTGTCCATTGTGCGTCCATCCATCCATCCATCCATCCATCCATCCATCCATCCTTCCATCCATCCTTCCTTCCTTCCTTCCATCCATCCGTCTGTCTAGGAAGAGGTCACAAAAGGGGAAAGAAAGGAAATGAGGGAAGAGGAGAGGGGAGAGATGAGAAGAGGAGAAGGAGGAACTGGATAATGACAAGGAAGCAGGAGGAGGAGGGAGGAACAGGATGGGACCAGCGATGGCAAGTTCATCCATTTGCAGCAGAGACTGAACCTCAGGAGGAGGAGGGAGTCGTAGGAAGTGAGAACGACGAAGTGGGTTGTAGGGCTGGATGTGATGACTAAGCTTTCCCATGACCCTTGCCTTCATGGAGCGTGGCGTGTACAGCCCACCTGAGTTACTTGTCTGTCTTCTTGCTCTTGGTTTTCAGAGGCAGAAGGAAATTGGGGGAAAACAAGTGGGAGTTTTGAGGGCAGTTTTGGCCTCCAGGCCATGACGCTGTTCCTGCCCCCCCAAAGCTGGTCAGGTTGCCTGAGCTTCTTTCCTTTCTGTGCAGGGGAGGAGGCCTTGACCATGTACATGGACAAAAGTCGCCTGGACCGGAAGTCAGGGAATGCCACTCAAAGTGTTGAAGCGCTGCACCAGCTCGCGTCGTCCTACTTTGTCGACCGCGATGGCACCATGAGGAGGCTGCATGAGATCCAGATATCCACTGGGGCGATCAAGGTATGGCTTGAGGGGGGGCCGGGGTAGCAGGTTCCCCAGACCACAGTACAGGTGTTCTGAGAAGCAGTGGGCAGGTGCTCTGCCTGGCCTCTTACCCATGTACCTAACAGAACCTCCTGCCTGCCTGAGACTGTCACGGACCCGCTAGGAACATGGATGTGTCTTTAGGGTGCGCATAGGTACTGATGTGCCGGGGCTGGGCTGGCTAGGGTCCCAGCGTCCCTAGCAGCCATCCTCTCATTCCCCCTTAAAGTTCTGGATGCATGATGTTCAGGCTCCCTTCCCAGGTAAAGAACCGGAGGCCACCAGGCATAGATGATTTTTGTGATGTCACAGAGCTAGCAGGAGTTCAATTCCAGATGCCTAGGTCAGTCACTGGACACACACCCATTTTACAGATGGAAAATCAGAGGCCCAAGGGGTACAGGCTTTTGCTCAGGGTTTCCCACATAGAGAGTCCCTTACCAGGGAAGAGAACTCTAGTCTCTGAACCAGGGCTCTGTGAATATTTTCTGTAAAGGGCCAGATAGGAAATATTTAAAGCTTTGCGGGTCATGTGGTCTCCATTGCGACAACTCAGTTCTGCTGCTAAAGCACAATAATCAGCCGTAGACTGTTTGTAATCAAATGGGTGCAGATGTGTTCCGATAAAACTTTATTTACAAACACAGGCAATCTGTCCTGCTCATCCACTGGCACCGCCTATAGGCCTTTCCAAGATGATGCAAATGCCCTGTGTGTGTTCTGGCCCAGGTGGTAGTCACTAGTCACAGGGGGTTATGCAGCCCTGGCAACGTGGCTACTGAGGAACTGAATATACAAGTTCATTTCATTTTAACTAATTTTAATTTGAAGAAACTCTAAACTTTTATTTCCGTGCCTCAGAGCACAGGAACTTAAAACAGCAACAACAACAACAACAAAAAAACCCCACAGATTCCATTTTAAATGCAATAAATTCAGAGGCTGCCTTTCCAAAGAGACTAAGGCAAGCCATTGTTGATATAATTAGTTCTTCTGAGGGTTTCAATGCAGATGTTTTGCATCTCACATTTTCTTAAATAAGATTATACCTGCATTTTACTTCTCAATCTTCAGTCTAATTTTGTTTTTCTTAATAAAATACTGACTTGGCCTTTTACCTTTTATTAAGACTTTCAAAGATATCTCTAGGAAGAAGTATGGGGGGGGGGTGAGGTGGGGGGGGGGACAGTGCCAGGGGAGAAACAGGCAGGTGAGTCAGAAATTGACCAAGGGAAGAGACAAGTGTGGGAGGGAGAGAGTTACTGAGGAGGGAGGTAGAAAGGAGGGAAATAAATCAGACCAACAAACGAAGAGCCACTTAGGCGAGAAGAATCGCCTGTGTTGGGGGGATTATGTTGTTAGGGAGCTTGGCACAGAGAGACCGATCTTCATGAAGCCATCAGAGTCCGAGTGAAGCAAAGGCCTGGTTTTCATTATCACCAAATGGTTCTCTCTCCACTGGATGGGGCGCGGAATTGAGATATTGGAGCTTCTGTCACAAGATAATCCTCTTTTGTGCATCCCGGAAGTGCAGCCTGCCTCCTGATGAGGAATTTCTCAGAGAAATTTCACAGAAGCAGCTCAAGAAGCCATTCTGATAGTCGCACTGTCTTCGATGCTCAATCTGGCGCTTGGATTTTTCTTGACATTTTTTTTTTTTTTTATTATTATTATTTTACATTTGATGCCCCCCTCCTTATACCCTCCCAGCTCTCCACCCCACCTCCCCAACCCCACCCCCAGGCAACCACCAAACCACTGAGTGTGTCCATGAGTTTTTGTTTCTTTGTTACTGTCAGTTTTATATTCCACCTATGGGTGAGGTCATTTCTTGATACCAACTCAAGACCTAGCTGACTAGGATGGGTCTCATTGACAGCTGTGTTTAAGATGCATCACTGACTGGGTGGGGAAATTTGGCCCCTCTGTTTTCTTTTCTTGGGGTATCTTTGGCAAAATGAATTGGTAGTTTTGACTCTCACTCAATAATAACTCTGTTATTATTCTATTCAATAAAGCATAAATTATATAAATGTCTAACCACCACACTGTACACTTGAAACTAATATAGAATAATGTTGAATGTCCACTATATAATTAAAAAAAATTTTTAAAGAATAAATTATTTGTTAAAACCCCCAAACCAATGATTTTGCGTTTATTTCCTGCTACCTAAGTGTTCAGGACTTCCCAAATATGATCCCTTTAGCTATTGAGGGGGAAGTACTACTGACATTTTATAGACGGGACGTTGAGGCTTAGAAAAGGCAGATACTGATCCCAGTTTTCACAGCCGGAGAGAGGCAGAACTGGCTTGTGGAAGTCCCCATGGCTGTTGCCAAGTCATCAATTCCTATGACAGTCGATGCTGGGTCTTTATAGTCAAAACAACCCTCCAAGTGCCCGTGTTAAATAATGGGAAGTGGAGGCTAAAGGGATGAAGAAACCTCTTCGTACTGACTAAACCATTCCTATTTCAAGGCTCTCTTTGAATAGCTGTTCCCCTGCTGCCCACTACCTCGATTATGCTAAGGCAGTGTTTTGGAAACACTGCTTTCTAGGATTGGAATGTTTTGTTCTACAGTGGTGCTGATTATGCTCCTTGCGGAAAATTTTTTTGGGGAAAATGGGGACAGTTTTATTGTTCTTGCTTAAGAGTAATGCATGTGTACTTATTGCAATTTATAGAGAATTTTGACAATACAATGCCCCTTTTAGAACATACGCCATGTGTCAGGCATGTATACCCATCATGTCTGGTCTCACTACTTTCCTAGAAGGGGTAGACCAGCTTCAGGATGCAGAATCTTGGAGAATGTAAGTGACTTCTTTGGGTCACAGAGCAAATCAATGGCCCAGCCAGGATTTAACACTGATTCTCCTGAATCCAAAGCCGGTGCTTTTGAAATATACTATCCTGCGTCCCCTTCCTGTTCATGTGATACTGAAAGCAACTGTGTGAACTGAGAACCACGGATAGAACGTGGGCATTCTGGCTCCTGTCTGTGTGCCCGATTGGCCTGCTATCTTGTCGTCTGCTTGGTGATAGCCTGGCCTGGTACCTAGCACAGGCAGGGACTTGGGAAGTGACCATTGGTGTCAGACAGCAGAGTTTTTCTGCTGGCTTTGCTCTGCAAGGGGCTGATTCTGCAGGGGGCTGATTCTGCAGGGTCTGTCAAAGACAACAGCGTCTGTCTCACATCTGTCACCCTTGATATCCCCTGCAGGTCACAGAGACACGCACTGGGCCTCTGGGCTGTAACAGCTATGACAATCTGGACTCTGTGAGTTCCGTCCTTCTGCAAAGCACAGAGAGCAAGCTGCACCTTCAAGGTAGGGTCCCAGGGGTGATGGTGGCCCCAGACAGGGGCGGGGCAATGTAGGGGAGGAGAGGTGATGTGGAGAGAGAATGCAGAGGAAGACAGGGAGACCAGTGAAAACTACCAATATGGAAATCAACACAGTCATGAAATCATGTCCTTTTACAGGTTTGAATATATAGAGGACATTAAATTCATGGTTATTAATTACTTCTCAGATATAAAGCCCAGAAATGTGAGCGTTATGTGATTATTTTGATGAAAACATCTAAACGGTGTTATTTATACATGCTCCTGATCTAATATATATGCAAGTTTCATATCACAGTATCTGAATTTCCTACATTATCAGTGCTTGATTTGCAGTACGTGTTGGCAGGTGTTATTGAATTCCAAGAGCTATAGGGAAACATGGAATTTTTGGTTCTATATAATTGCCTTTTTCCTTACTTGTTAATCACTTGTAGTCTTCACTACATTCATACAGACATACACACATGTGCATGTGTATGTGTGTGTTTTTAGCAGAGTTTGCAAATGAGAGCAATTCAAGGCTGGCTGGGGTATAGGGAGATGTATTCTTAGGCATTGCTACTGAGACTAACAATTATAAGGATTAATTTGTTGAGATTATATATATATATATATATATATATGTATGCTGTAGTTGTATTCATTTAATATCTATTATATATCAGGTCCAAGTTAGATGCTTCATATATACTCATGGCCTTTAAGGAACTAGCTTTTTAACATAGTAATCTTACCCTTATTAATTCATCATAAAGAGGAGAGGATATGATAGGGAAAAAACTGACAGGGTCTGAAGTATAGGTAGTTCTGTTTTTAAAAAAGCATAATTTATAATAGAAAAAAAACCCAATGTAAAGATCTCAGTTTTCCACATGAAGAGACTAAGTGTATTAGTGTGGCCTCCATACAACATAGTCTTAGGCGGATACTGAAATGTTGTTTATAAAGAATTTTCAAGAATATGCGACAGTGATTTGACATAATGTTAATTGTTTTAAAATGGATGGTTTCTAATGGAATGTATGGCATGACCTTAACAATGTAAAAGGATAAGGAAAAATAATATTGCAAGGAAGTATGCCGAGATATTAAAAGAGGGTTGGATTGTTAGATTATACATGATTTAGTCTGAGCTTTCAGTTTCTTTTTCTAACTCTTCTACACTGATCTTGTATTAACTTTATAGTAAAAAATAAAATGACATGCTTTAACTTTGAGCAGACTAAAAATGCAACCTTCCAGAAGGGTATCTGATGAAGGTGATTGTGAATGTCAGTGGGAGGAAAGTTGGGTTGAGATTGGCATGGGGAGCAAAGCAGAGCTTAATATGACTTTTATATTCTGGTTCCTCGGCAACTCTTTGATTCATGCTCCTGTAATAGAAGATGGTTGGAAAATGGTGCAGGGAGGGCTGGGAAGTGTCAGTTGGGAGCGATGAATGAAACTCTTCAGGGAAATTCAGGCCAGGAAAGTGGTTTAGCATTAAAACAACCTGAAATACATGAAGAATAACCCTGCTCCCATCAGTAGAGAGAAGAGGTGACAGGTGGGTTTGGTAATTCGTAATAAGAAAGTAGATAAGAAAGTCAGATCTGCCTTGGGTGTGTCAGTGGTACTAGTTCCTGTGAGACCTACGGTGACCTTGTGAAGTACCAGCAGGTTTTGACTCCAGGAAGCTTGGCTTCTGACTGCATTTGATCACCCTGCTGTGCACACTGGAGGTGGCGAGACCTGTGAGTTATAATTGGAATAAATTTAGAAGGGATTAACAGGATGTTACCAGAAAGTTATTAAGATCTTAGGGACATTTCGAGGCTGATTTACCATGAAGCTAATGAAGCTTGAGGTACAGTGCTTCTCTCACCATCTAAATCCTCAAACTCCTCTCATTCTAAATATTCACATTCATATCTAATTTTCAAGTATTTTTCTCCACAAGCAACTAAAGTATAAGTCTCTGTCCTCCAAAACCCTGATCGCCATTGGTTACACTATTAGAAGTATATTATGAGCAACAAAGGAGGTGACAGCTTTGTCCTTTTCTAGATTGGGCAGAGCATACCTGGAGGATTGTATTCAAGTCTGAGCAGCACACTTTAAAAGAGACATTAAGAAACTATTGTACCCAAGGGAGGATGTCTTATGATAAATAGCAGAAGAAGGTGGACTTGGAGCACAAAAATGTGATACCTGTAGTATTGTCTTGCATATTCATATTCATGAATATGACTGTAACAGATGGGCTGAACTACCTATCGGAAACTACAAGGATCCCAGCTTTTAGCTGAGATAACATAGATCTCAGTGTAACCTCAGTGTAAAATACGTCTTCCAATGAACATTCATGTCCAAACATAGAATGGCCTGCTGAAGTATGTAGTGACTTTCTCTTATCACAGAGTTATAAGTAGACGGCATTTGGTAGGAATGCAATAGAGATTATTTAATCATAATTCCATTGGGTTGAGTGATTGAAGTAGGTGGTCTTTAAGTCCTTCTCAATATTGATTCTAGGGTTTTAGGAACACAGTGAATCACCAAACCTCTCAAGACTGTGTACCTAATCTACTGTTAGGCTGTGGGCATTTGAGCCCAGATCAGTTCATTTGAATTTACCATATTTTTAAGGAACCATATTGGCAGTGAGCTAGGCACAAGGATACAGGTGTAAACACAGTTTCTATCCCAAGGAAATGTTCACTTTATCAGAGAAGACAGACTTAAACAAACAATAATAAGCATAGTGAATTTTAATGGAAAAAAAAATCGGAGGCTTTTATAGTACCAGTTAAGTATGGGGACTTAACTACTAGGGAGTCAGGGAAGTTTTTTCTTGCTAACAATGAGGCCTAGGATGAGACCTGCATGGTGAAGACCAAGGCAGGTTCGTGGGTATGAGGCAGAGAAAAGTCTTTATAAGAGATATATGAGGAAATGAAAAAGTCTTAAGAGATTAAAGCTGAGAGATGTGAACACTGAGAAAGACATAATAATCCTTCAAATCCTGGACGGCCCTCACAGTACATTAATGAGTTGAACATTAATCTGAGAGTAATGGGCACCGTGGTAAGGTTTTCTAAAAGGAAGTATCATGAGGAGGTTGGTATTTTGAAAGCTTACTCTGGCTTTTGTGTGATCAGATAATTAGAGAGGGGTAGCTTAGAGGTTGGTGACCAGGTAGAGGATATTGCAGTACTCAACATGAGCTATCACCAATTTAGGCATGGAGGTGGCAGTTAGAGTTGAGAAAATAGACCAATTTTAGAGTTACTTACAAGGCATCATGGCCAGGATTTAGTGAAAAGGCCATGAAGAATTTAGATAATTGAGTGAATAGAGTGTGCGGAGGAGACGGAGAAAATGGACAGGAAAATACATGTGATTCAAGGTAAAATGTAATATAATAGAGATAATAAAAGTAATACATACTATTATGGAGATCCAGAAAAGGGCATAATTCATTTGTCTGTTTAGGTAGATGAATCGTAGGGGAGAAAAAAAAAAAAAGATTTCGGAGGAAGAATAACCTCCTGATCAAAGGTTAAAGAAAAAACTTTTTAAATATAAGACAGAAGAAAAATCTCATGACTTTTCAGTAGGGTGCTATTTATTCAGTAGACCCCTAAAAGTACTAAGTGTAAGAGAAAAATTGATAAATTGGACTACATGAAAATTAAGAATTTCTGTTCATCAGGAGCTGCTATTCATAATATGAAAATGCAAACTGCAGAGTGGAAGGGAATATCTGCGACATATGCATCTGACAAAGAACTCTTGTGAAAATTTTTCAATAACTCGGAAACACAATAAGGAAAAGACGCAATCCAGTAAAACAAGAAAGTGGGTAAAAGTTACGAACAGGCACTTCGCAAACAAGAATAGCACAATGGCAAATAAACATGTGAAAGGGTAGTTAACTTGTCTAGTCCTCAGGAGATATCAGTTAAAATCACAATTCAGGCTCATCATACAGCAGTGTGTGGCTTCAGTGGAAAACAATGACAAGGAGTGACAGACCATGTAGAGCAGTAGGAACTCACAGGCATTGCTTGTGGGACAGGGTGGGGGGTGTTCAATGAGTACAGCCACTTTGGAAAACTCTCTTGGCAGTATTTACTAACAACTCAATTTGTCCGTGCCATCTGACCTAGCAATATTAACTCCTCGAAGTATGCCCAACAGAAATGCGACCTGTATGCGCCAAAAGACATGAATGGTCATGGCAGCTTTATTCAGAATTTCCAAGTGGAAGTAGCCCTAAACGCCCATCAACAAGAAAAATGCACAAACAAGTGGCCTATGACACCGAAACAGGAACAAAATAAATACCGTTTTATGCAACAATAGGGAGGAATCTCATGGAGATGACATTGCATAAAAGAAGCCAGATGCAAATGAGTATCGATGGTGTGATTCCGTTCCTACATAGGTCAAAAACAGTATAAAAAATTCAAAATGCATTGTTTTTAGAAGTCCACAGAGCACTCACCTTTGGGGTCGAGGAATGGGGAAGTGGCTGAAGGGAGACAGATGTTTCTGGAAGTATTGGTAATGGTGTTTCTTAATCTGGGAGGCAGCATGTGATGTTTACTTTGTGAAAATACAGAGATGTATATGCAGGTGTTTCTGTGTGTGTACGATGCAGCTGTTAAGATTTGATTTAATAATGTGCTCCATCGTGTCATATTCTGACAAGAGACAGTACAAAGACAGCAGGGACTCAATAAAGCAGGAGGGGGCTCAGCCCAGGAAAAAGCTAGAGGAGCCGGAAATAATACAGCCTATTTATTCAGTGTTCCCTTATGCAGGGACTGGGACCCTTTATTTCGATTGTATGTATATGTGTATTTTGTTTTTATTTTAGATTGTTTACTTGTATTGCATAACTGTACATTTGAAATTCTCACATCATTGCTATGACAGAGGCATAAATATATGACATGTTCATCTTGTAAGTGAGGAAAAGGGTTGAGAGAGGTTATGCAATAAATGATTAGGCCAGAATTTTAACCCAACAGCCTGACTTCAAAGCTTCTTCTTTTCCTTTTTTTTATTTTTTGAGATTTATTTTATTGTTTTTGACAGACAGAGAGAGACAGAGAGAAGGGGGAGGGCCCAGAGAAGTCTCCATAGTTGTATGTCATCAGTTTTCTACATGGTTTTGTTCCACACAGGTGGGCGGGGGCCATGCTGGGGTGGGGGGGCGGGACTAGGCTGCGAGCCAGGGGCCAAACTAGGCACTGAACTGGGAGGCTGAACCCCAGGGCCCTCGTGCATGGGAAGCACACCCTAGTTCAGCATATATGGGCTGGGGCCAGGATTTGATCCTCGGTCCCTGGGGCTGCAAAGACCCACTGAGCCACCCGGCTTCCCCAGCTGCTTCTTTTCAAAATGCCATTGCCCTCTATCCCTCTACTAGTTCCTATGAATGAGCCTGGGAGGGGAGACTGCATAGTTTTGTTTTGGTGGATAGAAGATGGCATGAATGGCACTCTACTGGCATTTACCTTGTGGTGTCTGGCAAAATGTTCACAAAACAGAGTCAAGGAAAGAGAAATAGGAAAAAGAAAGGAGAGGATTAGCAGAAACTCAAAATGAGAAAGAAAGGATCATGGAAATTGATCAGAGGCCATTAGGAGTCCGAGCGACAGCCAAACTCTTAATAATCATAACGCTAATAGCATAATGATAACTTCTGATTTGATACTTCTCGCTCCAAGAAGCCCACGGAGTGTTTTACTGACAGTCATGTAATGTAATCTAGTGTCCATCTGGTGAGGTATGTGGAGAGCAGAGCTCTGCCTCAGTAGCTCAGCAAGGTGGAAAGCGATGCACAGAGAATGCACGGCTGAAATCTAGGGGCAATCCAGAAATGCATTTATTCTACAGTCACTCATTTATTTAGCAATGTTTACTGAACAGCCACTGCCTCTCAGATATTGTTCTAAGAGCTGGATATGCACCAGTGAATAAGCTAAGTCTCAGTGATTTTTGGAGCTTATATTTAGTACGGTATGTGAGGGCAAACAGATAACAAAGAAATATACGTTCTTTCTGATCAGATAGTGAGTGAACAGATCACGTAGAAATTTGTCGACCATGGCAAAGACCTTAGATATTACTCAGGATGAAATGAGAAGCCATTGCAAATTCAGACCGTGGAGTAACAAACGGACTTACGTTTTAAATGAATCACTGTGATTGTTGACTAGATGAAGGGAAAGACTACATACAAGGAACCCAGTGAGGGGGCTATTGTGTTTATCAAGATGAGAGAGAGTGCTGGCCTGGACCATGATAGTAACAGTGGAGGCTGTGAGACGTGATTGAATTGTGGATGTATTTTTAAGTAGCGATGACATTCTTTGGTAATGAACTGAGAAAGGTGTAAGAGAGAGAAGCAGAAGATGGTCCCTATGTTTCGCCTGAGCAACTGCAATGATGGAATTGCCTACTGATACGGTGGAGACTGTTGGAGGGATGCTTTTTGATGGGACATGAAAAATTGCGTTTGAACCTCAATTTGAGAAGTCTATTCTATATACAAATGTATATGCTGTGCAGTCATTTGGAAAGTTAGAGAAGAGAAGCCAAGATAAGAATTAGCATAGAGATGGTCTTTCATGATGTGAGATTGGATAAGGTCACCTTGGGAGGAAGTATAGTTAAAGAGAAAGTGCCTAGTGACTGAGCCATGGGCACTTTAATATTGAAGGGTTGGGGTGATGGGATTATAAGGAAGATCAAGAAAAGAAAGCTGAGAAGTGGCTGGGGAGGTGGGAAGAGAGCCAAGAGCCTGCAGTATACTAGAAGCCAAGGAAAGAATGTTCTTCAAAACAGAGATGGTGGTCAGCTGTGTCAAATACAGCTGCTGATAAGAGACTTAGGATGTGGATGGAGAACTAAGTAGAGGATTTCGCGACATGGTGACCTTGAATGCCAGTGGAATTGTGGCCTGAAAGCCTGAGTCGAAGGCGGTCTAGAGACCATGGGAAGAGAGGAAGTGAAGGAGGGGATGTAGCAACTGCTACCGAGGAGTTGGAGTAAATGGCATAATAGCAGATAGTGACATCTAATCAGTGAGTTTTCCTTTTTTTTTTAATATAGAAGCAACAAAACTTCTATATAGTGATGGGAATTATTACTTGGAGAGAGAAAAGTTGACTCTGCAAGCGAGCAGGACTAGGTTAGGGCCAGAACTGAGCAGGCGGGTGAAGAGGGGCCGGGGTGTGCCTGGAATTACTTCTCAGGTAAGAGCGCCTCTTAGTTTATCCTCTGTGAAGGGAGGGGAGAGAGGACATCTGAACCCAGAGGAGGGGACAGTTCACAGATGTGGTAATGGCGGCATTTTCTTGAACATTTCTTCTGATGGTTTTTCATAGATTTAATTTGCATCTGTGACGTGAGACTGTTTCTTGTCACTGAGGGTGTGTCACCGTTTCATTGGCAGGCATTTTTCTTTTTCTTAATGTACATAAAACTATGATCTCTCTTACAGCATCTTAGATTCGATGGCCTATGATATTTTTCTTACTGAAAGGAGTCAGGTCACTAGCTTGTTCTCAGCTTCCAAAAGAGAAAGATGGACAGGAGAAAGGTAAAGGTGTGTAAAGGATGGGAGAAGAGCCAGTGAGGAGACTTGGGCTGAAAGATGGATAGCACGAGGCTTCCTCTACTCTCTGTCCATCCAGACAAGACCTGGGAATGGTGTGTTCTGAGAGCCTCCTTCCAATATTCACCGTCAAATGGTCCATTCTTTTTTTAAAGATTTATTTTTATTGTTTTTTGACAGAGAGACAGAGAGGGACAGAGAGAAGGGGGAGGGCCCAGAGCAGTCTCCATAGTTGACAGCACTACTTTTCCATATAGTTTCACTCCACAGGTGGGCGCAGGGCTGCACAGGGCAGGAACTGGGCCGGGAGCCTCCCGCATAGGCCCTGGCAAGAACTGAACTGGGGGCACACCCCAGCTCAGCATATGGGTCCACATTGGCTGGGCCTGGGATTCGATCCTCGGACTCTGGGGCTGCAAAGCAAGCACTTAACCTGCTGAGCTATCCCGGCTTCCCCACAAATGGTCCATTCTGCTTGTTGATTTCAAATCATTTCTCCTCCCCATTCTTCTTCCTTCTGTCTGTCTTCTCCCTGCCCCCCACTCCCCTTTGTTTTTCTTTTCCTCTGGCTCTGATTGAAACCTTAGCTTCTAAACTAAGTAAGTTCTATCTCTATCACTCATGCACCCAGAATCAATCAATGCCTTAAATGACCTCTGTTCTCTCTTTTGAGTTCAGTTCATCTTCCAATGCCCAGCACAAATGTCCATCCTGCCATCACAGAGTCTCCATTCTACACCCTGCGGTGGCTCAGCTCCTCCCCTCTTTGTCCCTCCTGCCCCTTCCTAGATCATCACCCTGGTCACCATACCAGCCTCCTGGGTTCTGATCGCTTCTGCTGTCTGTCCCCCTCACAGCAGCCTGTGTGGTCATCTTAACATCAAATCCAGTCCTGTCACTTTCCCGCTTCAAACCCTTCACTACCTCTGGAGAGATCTTGGTATAAAGTTTAGATTTCTTAACCCGGTGCCAGGAAACCTAGCCAGACCCCAGCCTGACTCTACCATCTTATTCCACCAGCCAACACATGCCCATAACTTTACTCCAGGCCTATGGAACTTCTTACGTTTCACTACAGGCATCTTGTTAGTTTTTGTTTTGTGTTACTTTGCACCTTTGCATGTGTCTCTTCAATTCCTAGACTTCTCCTTCTCCCAGGAAATTTTTTTCTTATCGCCTGTGCCCAGGTTATTAGGCACCTTACCCACCTTCTTCCCTAGGACTTGTCACACACACACATGCACACACATATGCATGGATACATGCATACATATGCACACATGCATGCATGCACACGCACACACACACACCATCATTCTATCACTAATCTGACTCCCCACCAAAGTGTAAATTCCTCCATAGTAGGGACCTTCTCTACCTCTAGCATAATTTATAGAACCTTGTACATAAATAGTACTCAGGAGATATACGTTAAATGAATTTAGAGAATGAATAAATAATGAAATGAATGAATTGCCCAGACCATCATGAGCTCTGCTTTCTCTGAACCCTTACACTTCTCATTCCACACCACGTGGATCCAGTTCAACCTAACGACCGTGTCCTGAGGGCCTACGGGGTGCCCGCTGCTGCGCTGCCTTTCCTGGATAGCATTCTTTAGGATGCGGGCCTTTTCTATGGAATCAGACGCTCCATCTTCCAGGGAGGCACCATGCCCCTGAATCCTCCCAACACCACCTCTTCTGCGAAGCCTCTGCTAAGCCCGCTTTTATGGTACAGTTTTTCTGCTCACCTTGCAGCACACTCATTGTGTTTCCGTTTTATCTCCTCTCTTTGAGGGAGGGATTTTGCTTTGCCCACTTTGCATTTCATCATACTCAACACAATGCCATGGGCTGAGGAACTCAATGCATATTTGCTGAATTGATTTTTTTTGTATATGACTGGTGCCAAAGTGACAACTGGAGGACGACTAGGGGGCAGAGAGGAACAAGAGGAAGGGAAAGGCAGTGGGAAGAGAATGAGGGAAGGGGGAGAAAAGGATGGAGAAGGGGAAGAGGGAGAGAGGGAGGGGGTAGAGGGAGCAGGAGTGAGGAAGAATAGAAGTAGCATTGTTAACCTCTTGCCTCTGTAGCTAGGCCTCCTAAGCAGAGTGAAGATGATTATTTCCAAAATTTTCTTGCAACAAGAAGTAGGAGAGAAACAGAAAGTGTAGAAGTGTTGGGAAATAACATCTTGCTGAGAGGCTGACTCCTCTTAAGCATTGTGTTTACAACCACTAGTCATTTGTCCCTTCCACCAACTGAGAGATAGGGTTCATTCTCCCCATTATCCAGATGAAAAAACAGGCTCAGGAAGGTAAAGTCTCTTCCCCACGGTCCCCCAGCTTTGGGTTCCTGGTCACTTGGGCTCCAAGGCTACTTCACTCTCCTGGGAGAGCTCCGAGTCAGCACAGCACATTCTAGATGTGGCTAGAACGGTAATACACCCCTGCCCCAGTGGGTTGGCAGAGAAAGGTAGTGGTGCATGATCGGGGCTCCTTTTCATAAAGTCCTCCCTCTTTCATACCCCGTCACCTCATGTGGCCTTGTGATCCCAGGGTGGAATGCCCGGTGACTGTGGTAAGGGCCTGTGTTGGTCATTAGCCTGGGGGTGACTCCTCAGGAGGATCAACTGAGGGTCGCAGGCAATGGCTTGTGGCTAAGACCATTCTTGTCCCATTAGCAGGGGCCTTGGGGCACTGATGGGATCCCTGTTTGCGCCTTCCCTGGGCTCTGTCCATGAGGCCTCTTGACTTAAAGAGCACCTGCAACTTCATGTCAAACAGGGTTGCTGACCTGCACCCAGCTGGTGGTCTCTCCAAATGCTGGTTTTCCTTTGTGAGCCAGGGGTCACCCCGCTCCCTGTGCTGTGAGAAGGAGATGTGGAGTTCCCCTGGAGTCCATTAAAGATGCAATCAGAAAACACACAGAATAGGGAGGATCGAGAGCATACGCAGCAGTGACCAGACCTTGCTAACTAAGTCTCTGAGCTTCTCTAGGTCATTCTCATCTTCAAAGAGGGAATAAAGAAGCCTCTGCCTTGGAACTATTATCCTGAATGTTACAGAAAAATATGTAGAAAGCACCTGACCTAAAAACCAAGAAGGCTGACCTAAAGTCATAATCATAGCCTTGATTTACTGGATAATCCTCATGTGCCAGACACAGCTCATATTTTTTATAGCAATGTCTCATGTAAATCTCAACAAAGATCCAGTCTCAACTTCTGAGAATTGAGGCTCACAGGAGTTCACTCTTGTGGGTCCCCGAGCAACAATTTGAACCCGGGTCTACTCAATGGCAGCGTTCTTAAACCTGGGACAGGCAAATCCTAGTCATGGTTCTTGTTAGAGCAGGCTGTTCTGTAGCCCTTCCTTGGTGCTTACAGGCTCTGCTTTTTACTGTAAAAAGTCTGTGATTGTCCTAAAATAATGCGCCAGTTTGTGTATGTGGGTAGGTGTGCCATTTCCATAGCTATTCTCATGCCCCCCAAAGCATCCAGGACCAGAGAAGCTCAAATACCTTTATAATAGGTGGTAACGAGGGCCTTGGAACATTCCAGGTGTGCATGACTATAAAAAGCGCTGCTCCTGACCTGGGGAAAGTAGTAATCATTTTGGTGACTCATGACTCAGACTTGCACGAAAGAGGTAGAAATTCTGATGGGGTGGAAGCTGACACTGAGAGAAGGGACATCAGAGAGCTTGCCTCTGGGTATGGGGTCATGTGGGGCTTTACCTTTCAATAAGCTTGTGGCCCTGTAGGCAGCATGGATATACTGGCTGATAAATGGTCGATGTGGCAACATGGTCTCCTTTAATAACCGCGTCTCATTCAGTTCCTGGTTGTGCAGAAACCAGGCATCAGGGTGGCAAAAACAAAAACAAATCACTCATGGAAATTAATTCATTGATGTTGTGCAGATATGGTACCTGTTTATTTTTTAAGATCGAGTCAATCCTTCTTTTTTCCCCTCACAATTCGTCTTAGTCAGAATTAAGCTCTCCTTTGACACCGCAGGCAAAACACTTTTGATGTGCCTTTAATATATTCTAGATATGTTCTACCTTGTCTTAGGTGCACAAATGTTCTTATTTGCTACTAAATTGTAATTAAGGTCCCTGAGAGTAGAAATCATATCCGTTTTATATTGTTCATCATTTGCTTCTCCTTAGTTCACTGTTTAGCTCTTAGTACATACTCAATAAATATATACTCATCTAAATTTATTTGACCTGTCAAATCAATTTGTCTTGAATCTTAGTCTTTTTATAATGGCAAAGTATACACAATATAAAGTTTAATTTTACCATTTTAAAATGCATAGTTCAGTGGCATTAAGTATATTCAGTGTTGTACCACCATCATCATTGTCTAATTCTGGACTCTTTTCACCCCAAATGGAAATTCTGCACCCATTAAGGAGTCCTTCCCATTCTACCCCCCATCCAGTTCCTGCAGCTTGGAATCTTTCTGTCTCTCTGGATTTGCCAATTCTGAATATTTCATATATATGAAATAATACAACATGTAGGTTTCCCCCCCCCCCCCCGTTTGGCTTCTTTAATGTAA
The DNA here is from genome assembly GCA_004027555.1 of Craseonycteris thonglongyai. Taxonomy (NCBI): domain Eukaryota; kingdom Metazoa; phylum Chordata; class Mammalia; order Chiroptera; family Craseonycteridae; genus Craseonycteris; species Craseonycteris thonglongyai. Next base: position 22,993 of record PVKE010015981.1, read on the forward strand.
CAAAGTATTTTCAAGGCCCATCCATGTTGAAACATGTATCAGTATGTCATTCTTTTATGGCTGATTTAAATTTCATTGTATGGTTGTACCAATTTTGTTTACCCAGTCATAGACTGATGGATGTTTAGGTCGCCTCTACCTTTTGACTGTTGTGAGTATTGCTGCCATGAACCTTTGTGTACATGCTTTGTTTGAATATCTGTCTGCAATGATGTTGGGCACATGCCTTAAGAGTGGAATTGCTGAATGATAGGCTAATTCAACTTGAAAAGGTTTGGTGCAGAAATAAGCTTATTTCGTGGTAGAGCGCACGCTTGCATTGTTCACTTCCTCAGAGAGGACTGTCAGAGCCATCCTGTGGCAGGTGCCCACTGCTCAGCCAGCTGACATTGGACTGGGTCATATGATTTGCTTTGGCCAATGGGACGTGAGAAGGTAAAACGCATCCTTATCTTGGCAGACACTTTCGGAGACATTGTCTTGGCTTTTGCTTTTTCCTCTCTGTCATATGAATGGCACATACCTGAAAAAGACAGCTCCTTCAGCCTAGATCCAAAATGAAGAAGACCTCTGGGACAAAGCCAGGACAGCATGAAGCAAAAGCCGGAAATAAACCCTTTGGGTATAAGTCACTGAGGCTTTGAGGTTACTTATTATTGCACAGTAACTTAACGAGAGTTCAGTAATACTGACACACTGGCTCAAATGGCACAGACCACACATACTGCACACCTTCTCGGTGCCTCAACTTGCTGATGTGTTGTACGAGCCTCAAGAGGGAGATTAAATACACAAAGTTCACTGAGTGTATTTGATCCTGGGCACCTTTGCCAATTTGTGATTCTTCGGCATACAGCGTGACAAATGCTGGATCATACACACCGTTGGGGTTCAGTCCTCACCCCTTGCACGCTGAGGTCTGAAACTATGTCCTATTCATTTGCCGTATCTATAGCATCTACTATAGCACCTGGCTTAATAAAGTGGGGAGTGAAAGGACTTTCTGAATAGTTACTAAATGAAGCTATTTTATTTTTGCATAGCTACTATGATCTAGCACTGCACTTGCTATCTTAGAAAGAATGCAAAGACATAAAAACATAAGCAGTTGTAGGCCTTAAGAATCATCATTTGGGGGAAGCCAGGATGGCTCAGCAGGTTAAGTGCTCCCTTTGAAGCCCCAGGGTCCGAGGATTGAAGCCCGACCTGGCCCATGTGGACCCATATGCTGAACTGGGGCGTACCCCCAGTTCATTTATTGATGGGGTGAACTTTCCATGGGGGAGACCCCTGGTTCTGCCCCTAGCTCACAGGGGCATGCCTCCCATGAGGGAGGCCCCTGGCCCAGTTCCCACCCTGTGTGGCCCCCTCCCATCTGTGTGGAACAAAACTATGTCGAAAACTGATGATGTACAACTATGGAGACTGCTCTGGGCCCTCCCCCTTCTCTCTCTCTGTCTTTCTCTCTGTGTCAAAAACAGTCAAATAAATCTTTAAAAAAAAGAGTCATAGTGTGTAGCTATGAATCCAAAGCCAATTGTGTGCAGAAATGAGTGGTCAAGTTCTTTAGGATCATTGTTCTCTGAGGATGTTCTTTGGATCTGTGTATTTTTTCTTTTCCCTCAGATATTTCTGAGCCCTTGTCTCTCTCACTACTCAGGTGAAGTTCATAGAGCTAGGGTTTCAAGCTGTGATGTTGGGAAAGCTGCCACAGATCCTGCTCACGAGGGATGGCTGTCGAGAGGTGGGGCAAGCATGCCAAGCACAGAGCAGAGAACCACACTCCTCTCTGGAGCATATTCTATCCACATTCATCTTCACTCACCTGCATTTACTGGTCTCCATTAACGTGCTAGATGACAGGGAGATGGCAGGTGAATGAGACATGGCCTCTTCCATTCAAGAAGCTCACAGACCAGGAGGGACATGAACAGAAACTCACCTAATACGATCTGATCAGCGTTCTATTAAAATCTGAGATATGTGCAAGGTGCTTTGGGTTGTCAACAGAAGAGCTGCCCAAGATTGCCAAAGGCCACCAGGGAAGCAACAGAAACTGGGTGTGGACAGAAAATGACATTAGTTGAAAAACTGTCTTGTACTAAGACAGTTTATACCATGTGTTATGTAATTGATGTTGTTTTCCAATTCATCAAAGTATAATTTACATCCAGAAAAATTCAACCCTTTGAGGCGAACAGGCTCTATGAATTTGACAAACACATGCAATCACATAATCAAGACCCTACCATAGGCAAGATGTCATACTGCATTTAGTTTTTACAGTAAAAGCTTGAACAGGGAAATGGAGAATCAGAGCAGTGAAGCCTCTTAGTCTTAACTTCTTGAGGTCTTGAAGGTAGTAAGAACTGAGCCAAAACTCTTACAGGGAGAGAACTTGTCATGCTTGGGGGTCAGGGACTATGGCATTACAGGATGTAGCAAAGACAAGGTGGTAGGTTAGGGAAGAATTGGGAGACATCAGCTTATCAGACAGCATGAAGTCTTATATGTGTCAAACCTGATCTTCATCATGAATTCTAAGGAGCATTTACTTTAATTGAATCAACCTCTTCTTAAAGCTTCAAGAGTATCTTCATGTTGAAATCAGTTAGTATAGGGACTGGCAAACTTTTTCAGAAAAGAGCATGTTTTAGACTGTGTGAGCCACACACAGTCTCTGTTGCATGTATTCAACTCTTCCATTGTGTTTTGAAAGCAGCTGTAGACAATAGTTAAACAAATCTGTGTGGCTGTGTTCCAATACAATTAATGTACAAAAATAGATGGCAGGGTAATGTGGCCTATCCACCATAGTTTGCCATAACCTGTATCTATCAGTGGAGGCTAGGTTATGCTGTGCTAACAAACATCCCCAAATCTCAGTGGTTGGCAAAAGTAAATGCTAATTTCTGATTGATGCTACAATGTGGTCATAAGTCCATTGTGATTCTGCTCCTCTGGGGGCCTCTGTATGAAACATTGCTGTTCCTGTGCTGACCAGAAAAGAGAAACTGATGAACCTATGTGTCAGTTTTTATAGCTTCATTTTGGAAGTTGCATACATCATTTACACCCCCCACTTCATTAGCCAAACCATATCATGTGGACCCACATGAGTTCAGAGGGCTGGGGTGTGTAATTTTTTTCAAATGGAGGGCACTGAAGGGAGGGACGTTGAGCTTGAGTTAATGACAACCCAATCTACCACATGCCATTTGGACCTTGGATTCTTTAAAGCATTCTTAATTGTGTCAACTTTCACATTCTGTGTGTACACGTCTACCTACGAAAGCAACCTATTTCATTGAACCTGAAAACTTCTGAGCATTACGAAGATAATAATCTTGTTGCGCTGAATTTTACTGACCTGCATCTTTCATCCAAGGGTTGGTTCCTAGTCTACCTACTCCTTAAAGTCCCACAGAGTAGATGGTGGGATGTGGGAACTGAAAAGATTACTGTATCCAGAAGGGGGAGCCAGAACCCACCCACTTGCCCCCCAGGTAGCTGCCTTTATTTCCCAGAGAGCAAATGACCCATCATGGAGACAGGGCTGAACTTCTGAGTGAGATCATAGCCTTTTTGCCCTTTCTGCACAGTTTCACCCTGTGAATTATTGTCTTATTTTCATTCCACTCCAATGAGCTGTCAGCGATGGATACTGTAATTCATAGCAATAGAAACACAAACAGATGGGTAATTGACCTGTATGCCTTCATTACACTGGAGTTCAGAATGGCTGTTGGAGCCATAAAGTCCTTTAGCTGCCAGTCTGAAATCCCTGGGCTTTCACAAGGAAGGGGATCAGGATGACTTTTTTTGCAAAAGGTATACTCCTTGTTGTTTTCCCCACCTCCTGCTTCTCAGAAATAGACAGAATTTGACAAGCAGAACTTAGCAGGTACAAGCTGACAGCTGGGATTCCTATAGTGCTTAGAGATATCTGCAGGTGGCCACATTCCAACACAAGAGCACGATCGAAAAATATTTATACTCAACCAAAATAGAATCTAACCTGCTTCTCCCGCCCCCCTCCCCCGTCTTAGCACTGTACAACGTTGTGCATTTAATATCTAATGACATAGGTCAGAAAGGAGCAAATCCATCAAAAATAGTACTATATTCAGTGTAATAATTAGAATCAAGAATAAAATAACACAAAGCTGAGGGACAAACCTGAGGAAGATATATGCTCCTTGCCTCGAATAAGACTTAGATTGATCCAAGGTATTCACACACTAATCTTTGCTCAATGTGTGCCCTCAGCATAGGACATGGTGGCTGGTCATCACCTCTTAAAACTATGTTCATCTTTTAAGACTCTACCCATATCCCCCACACAGTACAAAGTCTTCCATAATTATTGTCCCCAGAGCTATTTTCTTTCATCTTTGTAGTAGATCCATGACTTATTTGACAGTTGCAATATATTTATTAAATGCACTATTTATAAGGTGAAGTACAAGGGCTGTCCAGAAAGTATCCAGCCATGTATTATAATATGAAAAATAGAGGCTGGATTTTTTTTTCCGGACAGCCCTCATACATTTATTAAGTAGAGCCTGCTACTAATGCACCAGATATGATGCTACGTTTTATGTTTTAATGATCAGTTGAGTCTTTTGTCTCTTATTCTTGGATTTTAGTTCTTCTCTTTAATGCCCCCTTACAATGGTTGAAACACAATAACACTGGGAGCCCACTTTTTTCCTTTGTCTCCCCACCTCTCCTCCAGTCGCAGGTCTACTCCTTGCCTATAATGGACAAGGATCCTCGCTTTTGTTGCTGTAAGAAATGCTCTTCCTTGAACGAGATGACACATCTCTCTGTGTTGCTCTTCCCTTCAGAGCATGGTCTTCTCTGAGGAACCAGAATGCTTCCGTTTCTTTTCTGGAGAACATGGAAGCAAACAAGCAAAGAATGATGGCCCTTAATCAGAAAGGAGGGTGATTGCAAAGTTGGTTCTCATTTGGAAGGAGTTCTCTGGCCTCAGACATAGCCATGGTGTGTTCCCTTTCTAGCCTACTCTTCCTGCGGGTCTGTCCTCCCCTAACTCCTGTTACTGCATTAGGTCTCAGCCTAAACACCTCCTCCTCTAGGAGAATCTCACTGACAACCCTATTTCATTCTGGGCTCAGTGTTCTCTGGGGAGGGAGGGGCGGAAAGAAGGAAAAGAGGGAGGGAGGGAGGGAAAATTCATCGAAGTACAAGCGATGGAACAGTAAATAATGAAGACCCATAGGAACTACTACTAAAAGAAAATATACTCTTGGCATGTTTCCTACTGGCCCAAATGGGCAACTCAGAGAATTTTTCCAAGAAGGGCTCAAGTTTGGTTCAGGTAATGCATTATATTCTGATAATGACCTAAGTGGAGGAACCTAACATTTATTGAAACAATTAATGATGCCAATGTCTTAGTGTGTTTGGGATGCTAGACCAAAAGGGTGCAGCCTCGGTGGTTTAAATAGGAAATATGTATTTGTTACAGCTTTGGAGGCTGGGAAGTCTTAAATCAAGAAGCCAGCAGATTTGGTGTCTGGTAAATGCGTGCCCTTGGCTTATAGACTGCCACCTTCTCCCTGTGTGTCCACAGGGCCTTTACCTGGGGTATGCTCATGGGAGGAGGGCGAAGGGGAAAAGGATGGGGAAAAGAGAGAGACGCTAATCCTACTATGGAGGCCCCACCTTCATGACCTGATTCAAACCTATTCACCCCAAAGGCCCCACCTCCTAATAGCATTGCACTGGAGGTTAGGGGATCAACAAGAATTTTAGGGCGATGCAGAATTCATTCTGAGGAACCAGAATGCTTCCGTTTCTTTTCTGGAGAACAGGCATAGAATTCTCGCCCCTCATTTACTTCTCGTAGCAGCTCTGGGAGGGGATATCAGGATTTCAACTCCACAGGCAAAAACACTGAGTTTCCCAGAGGCCGCGGCGTCCCCAGCGGCCACTCTGTGCCCAAGCTGCCACGGGAGCACTGAGCCAGGAGCGTGTCCCCATTTCCACACTTGCCCACGGGGAAGGTGGAAGAGCCTGGGGGGAATCCTGACAGGGAGTCCTGGGTCTGTCCGTTTAGTGTGGAGCTTCAGGCAGATCACCTCACTTTCCCCTTCTAACAACTTCTAACGTGTCAGGGCAGCTGGGTCTTCCGTTGCAATCCAAAGAGGGCAGTTTGTTCATCCAATCAGTGGGTGCCTGGAACCTGTACCGGGCTCAACCTCAATGTACACTCTGGGGTCTGCAGTGGGCAGACACTAAAGCCCGTTCTCTAACAGGGGAGATGGAAGAATAAACGTGAAGACCAGTTAGTAAGACGCTTGCAGTGAGCACTGAATCCTATGAAGAAAATAGGAGCAGCATTTTAATTTGGGTGCCCGGGGAATGGCTGGATTGGAGGACTGGGGAGCCCTGCAGAGGTCCCAGGAAAGAATATTTTAGTCACATGGAGGAATGGAGGAAAAGGCAGGATGCTTGGTGGGTGCTGAATCAAAAGGAAGGAGGGAGGCAGGGAAACAGAGTTCTCCTGCCATGTGCCAGAGAGAAGGAGAAAGCGTAGCTCAGCCTGCAAGTCAAGTCCAGAAAGTATGGTGAGACGTGCGTGTTGACGGTGAGGTGGGAGGAAGGCCTGAGGGACAGGGGCAACACGCAGGAAGAGAGAAGAAGGAGGACGTGGGTGCTCCCCCACCCACGTTGCCCACTCGCTCTGCGGAACACTGACGCATTCCATTTCAAAGCATTTCTTTCCCCCCCAAAGTATACTGAGATTGAAGGGAAAATATTCCATATGTTCTGCGTGGGTGAGTGGGCGTTCACATGAAACTCTCAACTCTTGGCTTCCTGGGTTTGGTGAGGCAAGATTTGTATGCTTGGCACTAGTGGTGGCTTTTCTCTCTCTCCCTCTCTCTCTTTCTCTCCCTCTGTCTCGCTAATGTTCTCCGGTTTCCTTCACACGCATGCCTGTGTGTGTGTGTGTGTGTGTGTGTGTGTGTGTACTGTGGGTATTCCACCCCAGCCGGCAGCTGTATATCTTTCAAACAGTGGGTCTCCAGGCCAGAGCCCCCTCCCAGTGTTTTACGGCTGCCATTGAAGTGGGCCGGATTCAGGCTCTGGGCCAGGCGGTCAGCCATGGGCCTTTGTGTTGGACCCGGGTCATCAGGAGACGGCTCTGGCGGTGACTGCCGTGTGACCCTCCGCTGCCATAGAAACGGTTGTGTAACTTTAAACAGTAATGAGATTTTGCAGAAAAGTGCTTTTTAATTGCTATGTCTTCATTATTCTCTTTCAAATTTGCCCAGGAGATTCCGCCGCACAGACAGCTCACATGTTCTGAGTTGCCATTTTTAAAGAGCAGCCAGTTTTGTGTTTCAGCTGCTTCTAGAAACCCCCCAAACCCCAAACTTCCTCTGTTGTCAGTTGCATGAGGTGGGGTAGGTAATACTGCCTTTTGCATCTTTGCCAAACGGAGAAATGATTGGACGCAGTTTTCTAAAAACGCTTTCCCCAAATTCCTTTTGGGCCGGGACCAAGAATAGAATATTTTATCTCCTACAAAAGGGAGAAAGAAAGTGATGAGCAAGCTAGAAAACCAGGACTGAGAGGAGAGTCTGTAGAGTTCCTTTATGCAACAGAAACTTAACCCCAATCCATAGACTTCAGATTTCTATAGGGGATTGGGAGCAGCTAAAAATAAATTTTGCTTCGGAAGGGAAAATGGTGGTACAGATAAAATGACTCAATAAGGCAAACTCTGAACGAATTGTAGACTTGGTTTAGAAGGGACTTCACTGCTTGATTTGTTTAGCTGTATCTTTTGGTATTTGTCTCCTACCTGGTACAGGAAGTGCTTGTGAGCTGTCACTCAAACGCATCTGGACCCCTTGTTCACAGCTGTGGTGCTCATCCTGTCTCTCAGCGGCCCGGGGCCCCAGCTGGACCACTCTATCTGTTAGAGCAGCTTGCAGGCATCTTGATGTGGGATCTGCCTTCCGATAGCCCTCGCCTCCTTGCCCTTTCAACAGGCATAGAATTCTAAACCCTACTTCTTGCAAAATCTCTCCCAACAGCTGAACACTGCCTTCTGAGAATGATCTCCTTTTGAGTAGACACCAATGGCTGTTGTTCCTGTATTCGGAAGGTTCTGTTGAAACTTCAAAAAACTGTAATCGGGGGAGTAACATTATCTTCAAACATAAGAATAAGGAACATTTATTATTGGCTTGCTGTGTGCCCGGAACTGCTGGCTGGCTTTGCAGGCATTCTTTCCCTGAGCCCTCTCAGCAGGTTCTCATGGAGGCACTGCAAGTATTTTCATATCATAGAAGGGAAAGGGGAGGCTGGGAGAGCTTCAGGGACTTGCTGGAGATGACTTAGGTACCAAGAAGAGCCTGGCTCGCAGGCTTTTCACTACTTTATTATGGCTTCCTCCCAGAAGGCAGGCTGTAGGCATGGTCTCCTCTCCCACAATGCCCCCTCTGAATAGCCATTCTCAGCCGCTGTATGAAGACAGGTTGAAATGATGGAGCTTCACGTTCTTGTTTTTAATAATTTGAAGGTGAGAGAGGGAAGATAAAAATCTAGAAACATAGCTGTGAAGTAGAGAGAGAAATATTGAGCTTATTCAGCAAATCCCTGATGAATAGGATTAGGGGTGTCCCTGAAGCATGAACGATAAAAAAAATTAATCCAAATAAGAGTTCTCTTCTACACAGTGAGCAGGAAAACCATTATGTCCATATGCATAGGTGGCTAAAACTGTTATCAGCTCCACATGAGGTAGAGAGAAAAGTCCCAGGTGAAAGTGCGTTAATGAGCTAATTTAGCCCAGAATTGTCCTATCTGAGCTCCATAGGCAAGAGCCTGTGACAACGACATGTCAAGGAGGCAGGAACAGTGCTCATGTGCAGATAAGCCCTTCTCCGCCATTGCTCTCGGGATGAAGACTCGGATTCATCAAGTGTAGAGAAAGGGTCATGAGGTGCTGTGAAGAGCACTCATCCTACACCACGGGCTGGTCTCTTTCCCTTGGCCAGTCTGGCTTCTTTATTTTTAGAGCAAAAAAAAAAAGGGAACAGGAATTCTCTCTGTTGTCATTCTCTACGGGCCTTTTTATTTTGTATGATACAGTGGTCTTATTAAATTCTAGCCCTCTTCACATATTGTCCTTACCCTGGAAGTTTACAGAGTATCCCTGTGATCCACAGAACGAAGCCTGACTTTTCTAGCATGTGGACCCTTTGCACTCTGGCACCTGCTCCTCTCGAAAACCTGTCCTACAGCATGGCACCCCCAGCCATCCAAATTCGTTTCATCCCTGGCAACTCCCAGCCGTGCTGGCCCTTTGTTCTCGCTGGGCCTCTTTCGAATGGACTCGCTGGGCTTTTTTTTTTTTTTCTTTTTTTTCTTTAAATTTATTGTTAAATTTGATGAGGTTACATTGGTTGGTAACAATTAGACAATTTACAGATGTACAAGTCCACCTCACATCATTCATGCATCGTATTATGTGCCCATCACTCAGTATCAGTTCCCCTTCCATCACCTTATATCTAGTGCCCACTCCCACCTCCCCCCACAACTGTCCCCCCGCTCCTCCCTCCTATCCTGGTAACCACCAAACCATTGAGTGTGTCCATAATGCTGGTGCCCTCTCC
>PVKE010015982.1:0-24302 GCA_004027555.1 Craseonycteris thonglongyai
AAAAAAAAAAAAAAAGACAACTTTGTTATAAAGTTTTTTATTGCTTCCCTTGCTCTCCTATTTTGAGATTTTGTTTTTGATTCCTGTTATAAGTCTGCTTCATTTGTATTTAACTGATGAGTTAGATTTCTAGTTCCTAGCTCTTCCACTTTTACCTCATTTCTATATTACGATCTGCTCTGTCTTCATTTGCACTTGTGTTGTGCACATTGCTGATTTATTCACAGAGAACAGAACAGACAGAAAACTTTGCCTTCATAGAACTTAAATTCTATTGATAACTTTACTCATATCTTGGCTCATTATGAGACCACTGGTCTCTTGATTGGCTCATGGTTGCTGGTTTCATTTTCTTCCCTGAACTCTGAAATTCAGTTTTCTTCTTTGGCTATCCTTAACGTGCCTTCTAGCCCAGTCTGCTATGAGCAGATGACAGCAGCTGACCAAGTCTTGACCTTGGTTCCAGCTCTATGAGTTATAAAAATCACTGCACAAAAATAAAAACTAAATGAATGCCGTGGGGCCATTTGCCTGACACATGAGACAGATTTGCCATACTTCTCACCAGAACTGGGTCAGATCAAAAGCATTAGAGGTCAGAGACTGCATGAGAAGATCAAGAAATATCCACAGGGAAGTTTAGCTTGGGATTCTAAGCCTGTGAGAAACAGAGCTTTTTTGCATAACAATGGATGTGGAGAATCTGAAAACTTCTTGGTTATGCAGAGATTTCCTAATACTATTCCTAGACTTTTAACATTGTTGTCCTATGTCATTTTTATCCAGGATTCCAGTACAAATGGCATTCTGTATTATTATTATTGTTATTATTATATCTTGGTGATGTTATCAAATGAAAAAAATGGGCTAGAAGACAGTGTGTCCAATATGCACCAATTTTTACATAAGTCATGTTGTGTTGAGCACCATTTCAACTGATAGAAAGTGGAAATTCTCTGTTGCACAACTACATAAGAGTTCATTTCCTAGCTTAGTTCTATGTCTTTTAATGTTTTACTTAAAAAAAAAAATAACCTTGGGTAAATTATGCAACAAGCTTGAAAAATGAATAATCATGCATATTCTACATCATGAAAATAGGACCTTAAAGTTACCTTTAAAGCAAATGCAAGATCTGTAATTCACTCCTGACTAATGCCAGGTGCCTTTTCAGTTCACCCGGAAAGGATTAACAATGTGTAAGAACGTGTAAACGAAGAAAATCAGGCACAGGTGCTAAAGGCACCATAATGATTGCCTTTCTCTAAATAATAACCCTGATGTTCTTCAGATACAAAACGGGATTCCTCCTGGGAAGACAGCATCAACTTCTGTAACAGTTAAAGGCTATTTTTGTGAAGACGTTTTCAAGTGGGTGGGTGAAAGAGGAGCCATGTATGTCTTTGTGATTTGTATCAAACCAGTTGTGTTACGTCGCTCACCAAGTGAAACTTCTGAATTTTGAGCAGAAAATAGTAAGTCAGACAATGTTACCCAACAGTACTTTGTTGTTTGTTTGCTTCTGATGTGAACATTACATTATTTTCTGTTCTATTTCTATAATTTTTCCATTAGCTATTTTAGTTTAGGTGTGAAAATTACTTCCTAAGCGAATGATACTTTTGAAATTAGGTAGACCAAGGCTTAGACTAATTTACCCCCTAGTTCCAAGTAGCTCAACAATGAATTTTATTCTTTCTCCTGGAAGAGTTTAGTCCTATTAGAATACCTGTCAGCCAAATCAAATGAATACTTAAGATACAACACGGGAAGCCCTTGCTCTGTCAATTATGTAAATTGTTTTTAAATGATACTATAGACCTGGGAACCGTCTTAGAGGGAACAGCAAAGACACTTCCTAAGCATCAGAGGTCGCTGACTATGGATTATGTGATTTAGCTTTTAGTAAAAGCAGATACAAGGAGGTGGTACACCCAAAGCTGTTTTTCATCCCATACTGAAAACCATCTGAATTTAATCTAGTATTGGATAGTTGTGTGAAATTTGAGCAACCTAAGTTACATACAAGCCCATAAATCTATCTTTGAAATTAGAGTCACAATATTTTATTACAAGAACATGTGGAATTCTAGAACCTTGCCCATCTAGCCCTGAATTTGGCTCATTGTGCAAATTTTAAAAGCACCCATTCCAGACTACTCTTGGATGAACAGCTTTCTCCACTCAACTGAAAACTATGGCTGCACCATTTAAGGGTGCTTCAGGAATAGTTCATGTTTAGTTAGTGCCCCTATAAATCTCGTACAAGACTCAAATTTAATTTTTTAACTAAATATACATATTGTTTAAAATGCAAGGTCCTCTTTCATTATTTTACTACCTTGGCAAGAAAAGGCGATGGAAGGGTGCATCAGGTTAATGAACTTTCTACTCCGTGGAAGACTGACGAGGCATAGGCAAAATGCAATAAAGAATGAGAGACTGGCTTCATTCAAAAACAGCAGCTGAAGTTAATAAAGTAGTTTCTAATAAAAAGAAACTACTACATCTACCTTTCACTGCCTTAGATTTGTCTCAATAAAGTTTGCATTTAAACCTGGTTAAGATTAGCTGGCTTTGCTACACTTCATATAAAAAAACACTTTCTGCCTATACAAAGGAAGTTTAATTTTTTTTCAACTTTTATTTGTATTAGACTTTATTACTACTGTGTCTGTTGATGTTTTGCATAAGCTTTCAATAGCTGTAGTACAAACAGGTATGTGTGTGGTCATTCTAAATAAAAGGTATTTGTTTCAAAAATATCTGTTAAATTTATGTTAAATACTTATCTCTCATATACAGCAACCAGATGTAACCTTGGTTTACTTTCTTCCCAACTTTTGATTTTTAATTAGAATGCTAGCTTTAATGTCTTATCCATAAAAAATTATTTTCTAAATTTAAAATATTAATTTATATTACATGTACTGTGTCATTGATTTATATGTAATATGTTTTACTATTTAAGCCTTTTCAAAGCCGTTGTATTAAAATGTAACCACATTCTCTGTATTAAAGAAAATCGGTCTTTAAAGTGAGGCTACTTAACCCTCTTGGTATATTAAATAATCAATTTTTAGATTTAAAAGTTTTATTAAAGAATAGTAAGTGTCCATGAGAGCATTATAGTATACCTCTATTATAATATGGTCAAAGTGCATGTAATAAAGATAAACTGAAGCTGATCAGTACTAGTAGGCTTTACAAGATCAAGCTATATAACTGGAATAACTGAAGGAAAAACAAGTATTCAAATAGTATTAGAACAACTTTAATTTTAATTTTTTTTTTTTTTAAGATTTATTTTATTGTTCGGGAGGTGAGAGACAGACAGAGAAAGACAGAAAGAAATGTGGAGGGCCCAAAGCAATCTTCATAGTTGTATATCGACAGCTTGGTTTTGCTTTTGTTTTTTGACTTGTTTTCATTCCACACAGGTGGATATGGGGCTGCACAGGGTGGACCTGAACTGGGGGGTTTTCTTCATGGAAGACAAGAAACCTCGCTTCTATCCAGTGGCTACCAGTTGTGCTGCAGTTCAGCATGTGGGCCTGCACTGGCCAAGGCCGGGGCTGGGACTTGATCCCTGGATCTCATGGTTGCAAGGCAAGAGCTCAAGATATTGAGCTATCCCGGCATCCCACATTTTAATGTTAAATGATTACCTTCAATTTCAATTTTCTTTAAAAATATTTGAGAAGTAAGCTATTTGTTTCTGAAATCAACTAATCATATACTTTCTTATATTTTGAATTAGTTGATTCTAAAATCACTAGGATAATATAAATACTTGTGTAAATTACATGAAACAAAAGGGCACGATTTCTGCCATTAACTGATATTTCCACTTGCAGAAGGAGAGGGATGTGAGGGTAGTAGAGGAATAACTTATCTAGTTCAACTCGACATGACTGAAATTCGCTAAGGTAATTGACATCTTTCCCTCTGTAGTGACCAGATGGGATCTCAAATCAGTTAGTTTAAATCATCCCACATGGTGACATTTATGCATTTATAACACACTTATATCTGGAAAATCCACAGCTACATGGCATTAACAGCAGGTCAACAGCAAATCACATCTGAAATTCAAAATAAACAAGGAAAAGACTGGATAATTTTAGGTTTGTTAAGTGCATTTTTATTGATTGTGTTTTCTTCCTTCAGCATGAATCCAAAGAACAAAACCTGGTACTTTGGCTTTTCCTCTTCCATGATCTCAAATGAGAAAAGGAAGATGATACAGAGAACAGGAATATAAAATAGCTGTTTCTGCAAAAATCATCACTTTCCTCATAGCTTCATAATTTACTCCCAGTCCATAAGGTCCTCAGTTCTAGTGTTTGGGATGATGGATGACTCCACTTCTGCCACAACCCGTAAAGATGCTGCAATGTATCACTGCAGAGCACACAATAGAACAAGCAGACCAGCAGGACGGAATGGCAAGTCGCTGAGCCAAGGGAATTCTTAGTTTTGAACGGTAATAGAACAGTACTTATTGCAAGAAAAGAATGTGATATTCATTTATTTCAAGACCTTTGATTCATTGGTTAAAACAGTAAAGTCTTGAGAAGTGGAATCTTTCTTAGAGTCTAAGAAGTAGAAAGTTGTCAAACCAGGATAAGGATCCAAGTACTTGATCCAATTCTTCTCTACCTTCTATTGCATCTTGTTGACTGAAATAATATGTATCTATGACTTTAGGTCAGGACTCAGCAAAATATGGCACATGGTCAAAGTCCAACTTTCTGTTTTTGTAGAGTTTATGAAAATGGTTGGAAAAAGTGGAAAGAAGAAAAATATTTTGTGACACATTTTATGATATTAAAAAATTTAAATATCAGTGTTTTTAAATAAAGTTTTATTGGGACATAGATACACCGTTTCATTTATGTATTCCAGTGGCTGCTTTCATGCTACAAGAAAAGAGCTGAATGGTTGTGATGGAGATCCTTTTGGGTCCATAAAACCTGAAATACCATCCTGCCCTTTAGAAAAAAGTTACCGGCCCCTGCCCCAGGTGTTTTTTCTTTCCTTTGATTTATTATGTATTCATCCTTCCCCTTCCTGCCCCTTTAATTTTTTGTCATTCTCTCTCTCTTTCTCTTTTTCTCTCTGTCTCTTTTTTTTTCTCTCCCCCCACCTCTTTCCCTCTTTCTTTATTTCTCTCTTTTGTTACTCTAAGACTTTCTTGTTTTTTTTATGGTAGCAACCCCTCCCCCAACTTTTCCTTGGACTTTTGCATGTTTATGTACTACACAGAGTTCTTTACATTTGCTCCCGAATAGAGATTTTTTCCAGCTGTTTTTGTTGTTGTTTTAAACAGCATTCAGCCCCATAAGCAGGAGTTAGTTTCCTTGTTATACACATGGAGAAATCCCTTCAGCAGTCTCTTTTCAACTTTGCAAAATTCATCTAAACTAGCAATGTTAAAGCATACCGTGTTCACTGAACCAGAACATTACTTACACTTGCCCTTGGTGGCCCAAGTGTATCCGTGCACAGTTCTTCCCCTTCCTCTGGTTTTTCCTTGAGTCTTTCCAGCGATGTATTCACTGACCACTCCCTATAATTCCCTTTCTTTCCTGGTTTTAATTTTCTTCACTACGCATATATATGAAAATTATAACATATTTTACTTATTTGTTTGTTATCTTTCCTACTGGAATGTGAACTTCAAGAAATCAGGGGAAGCTGGGATGGCTCAGCGGGTTAAGTGCTTGCTTTCCAGCCCCAGGGACCAAGGATCAAACCCTGGCCCCAGATTGTGCAGACCCATGTGCTGAACTGCAGTGAGCTTCCCATGAGGGAGGCCCCCAGCCCAGTTCTTGCCTTGTGCGGCCCCCGCCCACCTGTGTGGAACAAAACCATGTCAAAAACTGATGAAGTTCAACTATGGAGACTGCTCTGGGCCCTCCCCTTCTCTGTCTCACTCTGTCTCTCTCTGTCTCCGTCAAAAACAATAAAATAAATCTTAAAAAAAAAAAAATAAAAGATTTTTATCAGTTTCATTTACTGTTATATCTCCAGTGCCTGGGAAAAAATGAGTGAATCAATATATCTTGAATGAATAAAAGACTAAATCTTGGGTTTACGTACACATATATGGAAGTTTTAATAAAATAATCTTCGGGGGATAGCTTGGCAGTTGAGAGCTTGCCTCACAAAGCCTATGTGCTGAACTCCAGCACAACTGGTAACTGCAAGGATGGTGTTGAAGATTCTCACCTCCCAGAGGGAGGCTCCTGGTTTGGTTCCTCCCCCACACAGCCTCATGTCTACCTGTGTGGAATGAACCCATGTCAGAACTAACGATGTACAGCTGTAGAGACTAATCTGAGTCCTCCCTTTTTCTCTGTCACTCTCACCTCTCAAAACAATAAAATAAATCTTTTTAAAAAATAATAATTTTGGGGAAGCTGGGATGGCTCAGCAGGTTAAGCGCTCACTTTGCAGCCCCGGAGACCAAGGATCAAATCCCAGCCCCGGCCCGTGTGGACCCATATGCTGAGCTGGGGAGTGCCCCCAGTTCAGTTCTTGCCGGGACCTATGTGGGAGGCTCCCGGCCCAGTTCCTGCCCTGCACAGACCCACATCCATCTGTGGAGTGAAACTATATGGAAAACTAATGCTGTCAACTATGGAGACTGCTCTGGGCCCTCCCCCTTCCTCTGTCTCTCTGTCTGTTAAAAAAACAATAAAAATAAATCTTAAAAAAAATAATTTTAATTACTTGTTCTAAATTAAAACTAATAATTTTTAAATTTTAAAGTGAAGGAAAGTCTTTTCTAAAACTGAAAGACTAAATTGTAATAATTTAGTCCAAAGGAGCGCTATATCTCCTAACTAAAATTATATTTCCATTTTCTCTAACAAAATAGGGCAGAATAGGAACTACTGAACTCTTTTACTATATTTTAAAATATGTAATGTATTTAGGTGACAAGCCCATCCTTTAAAATCCATGGATTCACTTTAAATACCAAGAAATGGTAAAAGAAATGACAACTATCAATGGTGAAAAGAGAAAATTATATTATCTCAAATGTACAGAAAAACTGAAAGTACAGTTGAAAACATATTATTTATATTAATTCATGGTCCTACAAGTGTCTTGCAAAAAAGCCATTTCATAATCAGGCATTGAATTTTATTGTCATGCCTTTTTTCCTTCAGTTTGGAACAAATCCTCCACTTTTCAATGATTTAATGATCTTGATATCTTTGAACTTTGTTTTGTTTTGTTTTGTTTTGTTTTTGTAGAGTGTCTCTTTCTGGGTTTGTCAAATGTTTCATTATTATAATCATGTTGTTATGCATCTTTGGCAGGAATATCTGTTTTCTTCTCATTGCATTTCATCAAGTGTCATATAGCCTCAATTTGTTCCATTATTGTTGATGATATATTTTGATCACTTTTCTGAGGTGATGGTTACTAGCTTCTCTGTTGTAAAAATTACACATCTTCCCTTTCTAACTGGTAAGAATTTGGAGGTTGGAGGAGGGGATACCATGAAACTATGTCAATATCATAGTGACGGTCTTCATCAAAGTTTCAGTTCATTTATTTAATCTATCACTATGGATTTATGCTTTCCCAATGTTTTCAGTGGGTTATAATCTATTATGTCATCATTTATTACATTCTGATACTCAGTGTGCCCCCTATTCATCCAGTGGGAGCTTTCAGAGTCGGCTTTTGTGTTATTTTGATGTTCCCGTCATGCATTGAGGATGTCATTGTTTTTTGACATAATAGAATATTCCAGACTCATCTTGTACCTTCCTTTCCTGCCCTAGTATCAATTCCACAATTTCATTTCATTGGATTATTACTGTTTCCAGGTCATCTCAGTTTACAGAGCTAGGGACTATATGTACTCATAGCATGGATTTTCTTTCCCATGTAAGCCCTTGCATGCCCACCAAATCTAGGTCACTCCATAATTGACTAACAATTAATTATCTTAGAACATTCACAAATGCTATTAGTCACTTGTTCTTTCAGTGAAAAAGGTGAGTAGTCAATTTTACCTGTAATTAACCGATTGTCTCATGGTTTCATCTGCTATGCTTGAGACCACGTGTTTTTAAACATTGAATTGCATCCAACACCTCCAGAAGAAGGTCAGGGATAATTCTTCAAACCCTGTATAAATACATTCAAACAGAACATACTTTCTGTACAATTGGGTCCAAAAAAGTTACAAAAGGAAATAATACAATTATATATTTTTGTTATTATGGAACACAGAACCTCACATAATAAAGTACAGAATTGCAGAGCAGTGTCAAAGTCAGTGTTGGTGAAATTCACTGGATTGTGTAAAGATACTCATTTTATAGACCATTTGTTGTAGTATTTCCACTAAGTCAACAAATTTTAAGTAAATAACAGTCCTTTTATTTTTCTTTTCTATTTTTTTTTAATATATATTTTATTTATTTATTTATTTTGACAGAGGAGAGAGGGAGAAAGAGAGATACAGAGACAGAGAGAGAACTGAACTAGGGGAGCTCCCAGTTCAGCATATGGTTCCGCACGGGCCGGGGCCGGGATTCGATCCTCGGTCCCCGGCGCTGCAAAGTGAGCGCCTAACCCACTGAGCCATCCCGGCTTCCCCATCTTTTCTATTTTTAAGGTATATATAGATATAGATAAATGATAGAAGATGGTAGATAGATAGATAATGATAGGTAGATGATAAATGATTAAATAGATAGATAGGTAGGTAGGTAGATAGGTAGATAGATAGATGATAGATAAATAGTGGATGGATGGATGGAAGGATGGATGGATGGATGGAAGGATGGATAGATGGATGGATGGGATTGAAAGAGATGTCCACTAGTTTTTTAAAAAAATTTTATTGATGTGCTTTATCTGCAACTAAGACATTTTATTTTCAGTGAAAATCCCACCTCAGCTTTATAATTAAGACATCTTACTTCAGATTTAAGAAAGAAATAAAGTCATTGTTTCTGTGTTTCACTTGGGTCCCCATCCCTGTGTCCAGCATAATCTAACCTAATATCCACCCTTTATCCTTTGCCCCTCTCAGTAATAAGATTAAGATTCTCCTATTCCAGTAAGTTGTATAATAAAAGTGAGGGATCGACTATCTAGAAATGGTTTATGGTGTCAAATAACTCTCAGAAATTACCTTCTTATATGTTAAGAGTCACCTTGACCATATGCCATGTAATCCTACTTCACCAAGAAAAATGGGATTTGATCATCTGTTCTAGGAAAGCATGTGAGTCCATGGCTTGGGGTAGTCTCTCCCCAGAGGTAATTTTTAAACACTTCAGCAATAGAATCCATAAGATATTCTCCAAAGTCTTCATATTTAATTCCACTTCAGAAGAATAAGAAAACATAAAGATTTTGGTCGCAGTATTAAAAACCATTACACAATATTTTGAAGAGTTTAAGCATATCTCACATTCCTCAAGTTATTGGCCATTCCCTGTTCAACCACAAAGGATAGACTAGTATCCAGCATTGGCATGACTACTTTATCTCCTTTAAATAAATAGTAGAAATTCTATTTTTTTTTTTGCTGCAACAGCAAATGTACTTATGTATAGACTCACTCTATTTCTCTATATTCTGTTTGGAAAAGCTCCAACTTTTTATTATTATTATTATTATTTTATGGATTTACACATACCTACAGAAAGAAACATTGTACCCTCAAGAAGCATCTCTCTTGCCCCAGAATAAAGATGGCTACAAAATCTCTGCTATTCCTTCCCTTGAATCCAGGAGGGCTCTGTTTTGATTAAGAGAATATAGCAGAGATTTTGTTGTACTCGTTCCTGGGGTAGGGCTTTAAGAGATGGGCAGCTTCTACTGTCTCTTGGAAGACCTGCTCTTGGAACCCGGTTTTCATACTGCAAGCAAGCCCAAGCAACAATGTTGAAGGGACACTTATGGAATCAAGGCACAACCTCAGTTGCCCCTCAACTCAAACTGACATCCAGCACCCACTTAGAAGCCACATGAATAGCTGTCTTTGACATGTGTCCTCTAGCCTGTGCCAGCTGATGTCACACTGAGCAGAGATGAGCCATTCCCATCAAGTACTATCTGTTCATAAATGCAGATGCATGAGCTACATGACATGACATAATTGTTTATGTTGCAAGCCACTAAATGTGAGGATAATATGTTGCAGGTTCAATACATCACAGAGCAACCTCCTACTTACCAAGACAATAATGAGCCCACCCTAACACAAGATAAACTGACAAATGTGAGTCCTACGTTCATGGAACTTAAAGCCTTAGGCAAACTGGCTGGAAATGTGGTGTATGTGTGTAAAAAAGTAAGATGTGGCCAAATGTGAGTTGAGAAGAGAGGAGCTTAAAATACAGTAAGAATTTATTTTAAAATTTGCTTGTAAATGTAAACTATTGAAGTTTTAAGTGGAGAGTCGTGCTTTAGGACAGCAAAAGTAATGTTGGTATTTGGGTTCAATTGGAAAAGGCAACATTTGAAGTAGATTTATCATTTAGTACACCTAAGAAACCCAGTCCAACTTCCTAATAGGTGCTCAATATCTACTTCTGGAGTAAATAAAATTTAAATGTATAAATAAATGTGACAGAAGTTAAGATATTTTTTCAGAACTTTATACTTCCATTATAGCTCAGTTCACCTCCCCTAAAGCCAACAGAAATTTTCTTGTTGGTAAAATAACATTTCAAAATAACTGACAAAACACAATGTTTTTGTATTTTTTTTAAAGTGTGCATACACATATATTTAGTTTTTAATGTTCTGAGGTAAACTTCAGTCTGTCTGGAAGCCAGATGCCAAAAATGTTCAGTTACTATCAATTTATCTATGCATAGATCATTAAAAATATTTAATGCCATAATTCATTTAAATATTCATTCCTTTTCCACAGATAGTAACAGGATTTGGAACAAAATAAAATAGTAATCTTATACACATCGTCCATTTCTACATTTTTCCATTTGTGGAAATGCTCACAGGATCATTTTATGACAGATTAATATCATTCATGATCCTAAAATGCTAAGAATAAAAGTGTGACATTCTTTTGGTAAAGTTACCATAAGGACCAGATCTATTTTTTTTAACCAGCTCCTTGGAGTATTAACTATTTTTTAGTTTTACAGCATTTGTATCACATCTCCAACCATTTTGCCCCTATTTCAGTCTGCTTCATCCTTCAATAATGAGAAAGAGAAAACCTAGATGCATATGGATATGGTTGATTTGAAAACTTCTTTTCAAACATTTGAAAGTTTTTCAAAACCAAAACATATGTGCCAAGTGATCTTTTTCCTCTACATTTTAAACCCATGTGCAACTTAAAAGGAACTTAGTTCACATGCTAGTTCAGATGCACTTATATTAAAATTGTGAAAATTATGTTTAATAGCTATTTCACACACAAGGAACTTCTCTAAATTTTATATCTTTTAAAACACATTATGTTTCCTATCTACCCTGACCATTCCTCACTACTCTCTAAGAAAAGGTCAGATTTAATTTAGGGGCTATAAATTAGATACATTCGATCAATTAGCAATGATTAAGTAATGTAAAAAAAATGCGTTTCATTTTTTTCCCTTTTATTTAAATATCTTCATGCACATTTTGAATGGCTTCACTTCTATCAGGAGCTACAGAAATTAAATAAATGTTTCCATTTGTGATTGTATACTTTCTTTATAGCACATTAAATACATGTTTTTTTTTAATATTTTTGGGAAATGTTTAATAACAAATAATGCACAAGACTTGTATTTGCACACAGAATGTAAAGTTGTACAAAGAGAAAAAAATAATCTCCTTTTCCCTTCTTTCTCCTCCAATCCCACTTGCACTAAAGTAATCAAAGCTGATGACACTGTGTCCATCCCTCCACACCTACAACACACAGATTTATGTCCTATGATTCTTTTTCAGTTAGAATTGCACATGAATAAAACTCTCTATGATTTAGAATTCAGGATTGGGATTTCTAAGTACTGAGAGAAGAGGAAAGGGAAATTAAAACTGAGTACACATAAACTAAGGCTAGACTGGGTATAGGAAAAAGCTGCTATGTGACATCTGAAATTCTGACCACTTATCAACTGTACACTCACATAATGAACAAACACATACTTTAAATATTGTAAAGTATGAATGAAAAGTGATGTGTGCTTGTTACTGCTACGTCATGAGCTACATAATATATATATATATATATTTATTTTTCCCAAAGATGTCTAAATCAAAGTGGTACTATAAGTTGTTCATATTCATAAACAATATTCCTGAATTTATAAATTAAAATTCTGACAACTTTTTAGTGTCCTACAAATAACAAATAGGCCTACATGGTGCCTCGGCCCTTGAAATTATTATATATTTTTAAAGATTTGTTTTATTGTTTGAGAGAAGATAAGAGAGAAAGAGAATGGGGGAGGGTCCAGAGAAGTCTCCATAGTTGTACCTCATTAATTGTGACATGGTTTCGTTCCACACAGGTGGATGTAGGGCCACATGGGGCAGAAAATGAACCTGGGGTCTCCCACATGGGAGGTGAGACTGTTTGCTGCCAAACCATTCCAGCAGTTATTGGTAGTACTGCAGTTCAGCATCTAGATGTGCATGGGTCAGGGCCAGGAATCAAAACCTGGATGTTGCAATAGTAAGGCAAGAGCTCAACCTGCTGAGCTATCCCAGTATCCCCTGAAATGATTTCTGATGTTGAATAACTCATACTGGTTTTCAATGATAGTAATAATTTCCCATTCTCCTTCTGAGGTTTGTGGACATTGAGCATGTGGTATTCTGGTGAGAGTTGATAGAAGAGACTTGTGTTGATTTGTGAAAGATAATATTTTGAGGAAGGACAGAAAGAGACATATACAAGTACATATAAAATAAAAAGTGGACATCATACTACAATTTATTCAAAGGATCTTTACTTATGTTTATAATAATTCTACTCTGTGCTCACCAAAAAAAAAATCAACTTGTATGATGTCAATTTATAGGCTACAGAAGTTCAAATTTGTAATAAATTATTTTTTAATAATATAAATTTAAATAATTAATTTTTTCTTTATAGCTATAAATGTATAGTTATAAAATCTAAATATGTATAAATCCATTCAATGTTTGGTACATTAGATTTGGCTCAATAGTAATGGATTTCTTTTGCTCTTACTAGTAACATTATCATTGGGAGAGCATTTCATGCACATTCTTATCTTTTTCATCACTCTTTGTTATTATTGACAAAGCACAAAGCCATTCTCAGAGAGCATTTATTTCCAGGTGGACAGCATACTGGGTCTCTTCATTTATAAATATTTATTTCTAACGCAAAATTTGTAAATGATTGCTGTTGAAAAGATATCTCAACTGTTATCAAATCCTTGCCTAATCCCTCCCCCCAATACACACACCAATTCTTTTGGCTCATTGTTAAACTATTGCTATTCTTTAACTTTTAATGAATTGAAAATAATTCATATTTGCATCTTTCAATCTGATATCATTGTCAAAATTCTATCGTTCAAAACTCTTGTATTGGTTTCTTTTTAATTCTTTTTATCCCTTACATTCCCTCAAATCAAGGTAGTATTATATTTTAAGCAAATATTTTTTTCCATCTAGGTTTACTTTTGTTTGTGGAACTGGACTAAACCCTCCCACTAAGGGATGGGCACACCAGTGTTTGGCCAGCAACAGGCTTTGCCCACTAGGACAATTTCTTACTCCTGTATTCATTCATAGAAAATCTCTATCATTTGTTGATTGACATTCTTTAGCAGTTCTACAATCAGACCAGAAATATATTGCTACATCCAAAAGAGAAATGCTAGGATAATGCATTCTCTGGATACTAATACTGAGTACAGGGGTATATAAGGACTGTCTGTGAAGTATGCAGCCATATATGAAAAAATTACAGGCCTTTATGGCTAATTTTTTTCTGGACAGCATTTATATATCAATAGACATATGGTCATAAATTTATCTGCTACCATTGGTCAAAGGCCCAACAGAAATCACTAGACTCCTTTGCAATTGTCTAAAAGTGAGTAATTTTGGACAATTGTATAATCCTAGACTTGCTGTTGGCTAAACATGGAAGAATTTGAGAATTTGGGCTGTTGCCCATACTACCTGCTGTATATATATATAAACATCTCTGGAAAAGTAGAAACCCAATTAGAAAAAAATCACTCAACAAGCTGAAGGCTATAGAAATGAGAAAGAATGGCCCATTATATGACTTATTATCTGGTTACCTTCTGGAATAAAAAATTAGTTCCGGTCCATGCTACAAATTATTATCATGATATTCATAAGTTTACTGATTTTGTTTATAGTAATTTAACTTACTGTCTACTGCTTTTCTCACTGTTTGAAATCAACTGTAAAGACTAAAGTCATGAGAGCACATAGAATACATATGATTAATCAGGATACCGCATTTAACTTTTATAATCCTGAATAATTAAGTTTGAGAACCTGCCATCATGCACTTACATTGGCAGCACTGTACAATTAACCCAGGAAGGCTCCATAACCTTAATATATCAGTGTCTCACAGCTGTATTCCTGTTGACATGTGGTCGCCCATTTTTGTGTACTGTTGTAAGAATGTTTGAACTTCAACTAGAGCAAAGAAAAAACATTAAATTTTTGGCTAAACTTGACAAGAGCACAAGTGAAATGAGGGACATGTTAGTCCAAGTTTACAGGGACAATGCCATTAAGAAAATGGCAGCATGCAAAGGGATTCAACATTTTTCTAAGGGGAGAGAAAGTGTCACTGATGAAGGAAAGTCAGGTCAGCCAGTAATGAGCAGAACTGATGAAAACATAGTAAAAATTCATTGAGTTGTGCATCAAAATCGATTGACCAAGTAAACATTGATAAACAAGAAAATCTTAATTAAAAGTCCTGGTGTGAGAGAGGTATGTGCAAAAATGGTCCCAAAGGAGCTCACCAATGAACAAAAGTGAAGGAGAATCAAAGTTTGCCAAGACCTCTTGGAGAAGAAAGACGATTTGGGCTGTGTCATCACAGGTGATAAAAGTAAGTGTACCAATACGACCCTGAAACAAAACGTAAAAGTGCACATGGGAGTCAGCCACTTCTCCATGACTAAAAATGTTTCATCAGTCTAAATCAAGAGTTAAACCAATGTTGCTAGCCTTTATTGATATCAAAGAGATTGTTCATTATGAGTTTGTACCAACTGGACAACCAATTTGACTACTTGGAAGTGCTGAAAAAACTACATGACAAAATTTAACAGTAACAACCTAAATTTTTTGCCAACAATTCATGGCTCTTGCATCATGACAATGCATCAGCTCACACAGAATTTTCTGTGAGGGAGTTTTTAGCCAGTCGACAAATAACTGTATTGGAACCCCGTCTTTACTCACTTGATCTGGCCCCCAATGTCTTTTTTCTTTATCAGAATATAAAGGAAATATTGAAAGGAAGACATTTTGATAACATTGAAGACATTAAGGGTAATATGATAATGGCTTTGGTGGCCATTCCAGAAAAAGTGTTCAGAAATTGCTTTGAAGGGTAGACTAGGTGCTGGCAGAAGTGCATAGTTTCCCAAGGGAAGTATTTCAAAGGTGACCATAGTGACATTCAGCAATTTTCTAGGATAGGTTCATAAATTTAATTCTTAGACATGTGTGTGTGAGTATGTGTTTGTGTGTGTGTGTGTGTGTGTGTGTGTGTGTGTGTGTGTGTGTGTGTGTGAATTCCAGCAGAAAAAATGCCCTCTTTTCACGAGCTGGTAAATTTTAAAAAGGATATTAGTTATCTGTACCATAAATAAAAAATTGTAACCAAATGAGCTAGAACAGGATTTTCTCTTTCTAACCCAGTTTCACTGCTAGGTACCTAATGAGCTATCCAGTAAGTCAGATTTCTTCTGTGAGATGAGACGAATATTGGTTGCACAAACATATTGATCAGTCTAAATCAACACAAACATTGTAACAGTCCAAGTACTTCTAGGGCACTTGCTCCGCTGATTTCAAACTTCATTATAATAGTAAAAAATAGCCAACATTTCTTGAGAACTTGCTATGTTCCAAGTGCTGTATTAAACACTTCATCTGCAACATTTAACTGAAGTCTTACCACCACTCTGTGAGAGAGGCATTAGTGGTTTACAAATATACATATAATGGGATTAAGACTTAGGCAATATAACTTGACTATGATCACATAGCTAATGACTTTAGGTTAGGAAAAACACCATAGTTTAAAATTTTGGCTACAGTTGAGACAGAAAAATGTCTTGTCACCCACCCTCACTTTTTGGAGATTGTCAACCTATAGTTACATATCTCAATTTTTTTCTCTTATAAAAATAAAAATGTTTTTACCCTTTGCTCCCCCTGAGTAGCCTTACATAGCTTATTCATTTTGAGATTCATTAATGGTGCTTACATGATTATTTCATTCTATTTATATTGCTGAGAAGTGTGATTTTCTGTGGATAGAACACTATTTGTTATTTTATTTCTCTGTATATTTGAGTTATTTCCAATTTTTGACCACTACAAATAAAACTGCTACTGATATTTAACCTCCCCCGTACCCCGAAAAGAAATAATTCCATGGCATTTGGTAATAACTAAGAAAATCTATTTGGATAAACTATGGCCTTTAGTTGATATAACAAATGCATCATTATTGGTTCCTTAGTTGTGACACATGTACCTTTATCAACGTCAGATTCTATAAAGAGAGGAAATGGAATGTGAGCTAAATGAAAATGATCTGTACTATATTCTCAACTTTTCTATAAATCTAAAACTATTCTAAAATAAGATTTTCATCTGTACCAATGACTCCATAGATAAACCCAATCAGTGTTTAAAATAATCCCACCACGGATAAACATCTTCCATTGCAATTTGATTATATTTTTGCTAATGAGGAACATAATAATCTATTCAGAAACAAAAATAGCTTGTTTTATTAAGTCTATTCTTCTTAATGTCAGAAGCCCTCATTCCCTGTCTCAAAATCCATAATATTGCATGGATCATAAAAAAATAGAAAAGCAAATTAAAGTTGTCACAAGGAAAGTGTTTACAAAAATGCTATCAATGAAACAATTCATCTACACAAATGTGAACATATTTTAATAACCTCGGTTGTGGCAGGAAGAGTTGTACTGTAAAAAGAGATTTAGATGTACAAAAGCTGAGGAGGGAACTTGCAGCTTCAAGCAGTAAGGTCTTAGTTCATAAATCTAATGGGAAATAGGTAGAAAATAAAGGCATTAGAAGAAATTAAAAATGTAAAAAAAAAATGTCTCTTCATGAATCTTTGTGAATACACAACAACTCACAAGCTACAAAAAATTAATTTACTATTTGAAGGATGAATGGAGTACAGAAGTATCCACGTGGCATTTTCAAGTCAATGGAAAATAAACTAATATTATTTATGCAATAATTTATAGTATCCTGGTTAAATTAAAAGGGATTCTAGAACATAACTTTTCTTACTGAAACATGTTTTGCTGCTTTAAAAATACAAGTTCTTTTGAGAACAGATTAGGAAGATTATAAAATGTGTACTAATAAATCACACATACTTATGCTAATAAATTAAAACCCATTTTTATAGTTTATTAGAAAGCATTTGTTCTTTAGCACTAAATCAGAACTTTGTGGCTGTCTAAATTTTAAATTATATTAATCTTAAAATGTGCTTTGGAGGTAAACTAAATTTAATACATACAATGTTCTGATTTTCCCATTTAATGTCATGGAAATTCCAAAAGACCACTTTCTTTTTGAGAGAACTTGTTGAAATAATTACCTATGGAAGACTAGAAATCCCAAAGGATTAGTTATGGATACAGAGCTTTCAAGTTTCTAGGCCACTGCACGGAATCTGAAACCAAACCCCCAGGGATTATAGAGCATTATCAGAGAAGGCTGTTAAATGACCTCTATCAGATGGTCTTAGTAACAGACAGGTGTCCACTGTTGCTGACCATCTGGGTTAAGAAGCAAGAACATAAAAGCGTATGATTGCCCTTAAAAATGATCTCCAGAGATTTAGTTTAAGCACATCTCTTTCTCTCTCACACACACACATTCTGTATAAGCTGTATGAACAGGTAATTATTATGAAGACAATTCAGGAAAATGAGGAACTACTGCTTTGCCTTGGAAAGGGAAAAACTAAAAATTCACAAGAGATGTTAAGATTTGGCTAAATAGAGAAAAGTGGTGTATCAAAAATGTAAAGACTTACATATGGAAAAGGCAAATGTCTGTATTAATAACATGGGTTTTGAAATTGTGATGATAAGCAAAAAATGTATTACCCGATAGGTTCAAGCAGCACTTTCATAAGTTGATTTCCTTCTGGTGTGGGAGATTTTGAACTGTTGTTAAAAGCACTGGTGGATAGGGTTATATGTGGGATTGGAGAAAGGAGGACGTCACTGGGCCAACTACAAAATGAAGGATGAATTTGCATCAAACAATTTTGTTTGTTACTGTAAAAATTGTTACCACAATGAGAAATGAAATTGAATGCCTTTGTACTGAGTATGAATATTAATGAAGTCCATGTTGTATGCTGGGGAATGGGGTAATCATTATAACTCCCCCACCTCACGAAGAGAGAGCAAATCCATTGCACAGTCCCTGGTACTTATTTTGGCCACAATCAGTTATGGAGACTTGTGTCTGGTATTCAAATCATTTTTCTACATAGCATACTAATTTTAGCTAAGCTTTTTCTTTGAAAAATGTGATTTAAAGAAAAATTGGAGCTGCTATACAAAGACTTGAGAGTGAAATGGGGAAAGAGAGCCCGTGGTTGATGAAATGCAAATGAGGCTTGGCTCAGACAGCTGGCTGCTTTGGGATGACATGGGTGATAAATGGTTCTTAAAACATGAGCAGGCATCAGGCTCCGGATTCAGTGTCAGACTGGCAAAAACAGCAGTATTACTAGATGCTTCCTTTAATTAATGCAACACTACTGCATGAGTCCGGACACTGCCGATAAATGGGAAAGAAGGTATATCAAAAGTAATATCAGAAATCTCTCATCCTTGAAGCTGGGATGTGTTGGCCAAAAGCCGTGGTATCGTAAAAGGTTTAATTGTATTTGTAATGTACCAGTACACCATGACAAAAACGGGGGAGATAGTGTAGTCAGGACCAGAAAAGGCCATGATAAATGAGAAAGAATGAATGATTATTCAGCCACGAGGGCTGTGAAAACAGACAAAGAACAAGTAAATGGAAAGGGCAAATTTAGTTACCACTGTGATATGAACGGTAAGAACAGAGAAACTTTGAAGTAACAAAAAGTAGTTGGTTCTTTAGGATCTGTCAGGGTGGAAGGATGCCCATAACACATAAACAACCCACAGTTCCCTAAACACGATCAAACAGCATGCAAATTGTAATAAATTATACACTTTAATCTAGATCCTAACATATATATTATTTCAACAATATTTTGGAAATAAGATTAAAACACACATTTACACCAAACACACAATAACATCAGAACACACACACCACACACATACACATACACATGCACACCCCAGATATTTTAGAGAAAATACATCTGGGCCAGACTACCATTTAAGAGTGTCCCTTTGCTCTTGGTTCAAATTCCACTGATAAATCAAATAAAATCTTTCAGGTGGCAACAATATTATAAATATGCTGCATCAAAATAAGGTTTTATCAAAGAAGGCGAGCCTGTAAATAATTTTCCACAACAAGCAAATGACATAGAATTGGCCTCGAATCTCACAACGGAGCCCAGTGAGAATTCCCTGAAATCACATCTCCTTTGCCATGTGTTAAGTACTATCATTGCAGCCACGTTCATACCCACACCACAAAAATAAGCTGCCTTCTCTCAACAACCTTAGCTTTACTTTTCTATTCCGCTCCTACGTCTTCCAGCCACCTCTCCAATAGCACTTTAAGAGGAAGGACACACACAATTTTTGCTGAAACAAACTGCAAAGTATTTTCATTTGTGCTGGTGATGAGGTATGTTTCAACTATTCAACTCTATTGTTCTCCAATAGGAGTGTTCAAACTTTTGGCTTGTCTGAGCTACATTGGAAGAAGAATTATTATCTTGGGTCCCATCTAAAATACACTAACACTAACAATAGCTGATGAGCTAAAAAAAATAGTTGCAAAAAAATCTTATAATGAATGCTTTAAGACAGTTTACCAATTTGTGCTGGGCTGCATTCAAAGCTGCCCTGGGCCACGTGTGGCCCTCAGCTCATAGGTTGGACAAGCTTGTTCTGGAACAAGAACAAGTCCTAGTAGACAATATTTAATGAAAGAATGTGTGTATTCCAACAAACCTTTAGTTTTATAAATAGGCAGCGGGCTAGATTTGGTGCTAGATTTGGGCTAGCGTTGATCAATCCTTAATGGAACATTCGAGCTCTCTGGGGTTACTTTAAATATAAAAGGGAACATGGCCAGTAATTATACCTCTTTCAGTGGTAAAGGGTGTCCCAAAATTCACACAAGAAGTAATTTTGATAGAAAACACAGGTTTATAATTAAAAATTGTAAATTTTCATTGCTTAACAACGAAAACATGTTGTTCTTTCATGTAGCCTCCATTTTTAATAACCCTGAACTGTCAGCTGTCACACTGTCCTTTTTTTTCGTTGGCAACACTTTATCACATAAATGACGCAAAATTCAAATCTTGCGTGAATTTTGGGACACCCTTTACTTACAAAGAGAATAGAAAGTGCCCAACTGGAACGCCTCCTCTTGACATGTGTACACTCCTGAGTGTCTTTAGGAAGTCACTAATTACTTTGGATCCTTTTCTTCCTCTTGCTTCTCACTTTTGCCCTAGACTAAGAGAAGTCACCAAGAAGTATATTATTCAGAGGGAAAAATTGATGTCACCTAAACCCAGGGCTCCCTGCCTCT
This sequence comes from Craseonycteris thonglongyai, assembly GCA_004027555.1. NCBI lineage: Eukaryota > Metazoa > Chordata > Mammalia > Chiroptera > Craseonycteridae > Craseonycteris > Craseonycteris thonglongyai. The sequence continues at coordinate 20,998 of PVKE010015982.1, forward strand.
TTTCTCGTCATTACTGAGGTGTAATTGACAAATAGAATTAAAAGATATTTACAGTGTACACCATTGTTTGTTATACATATACGTCGTGAAAGGAGTTCCACTAAGCTAATACAGCTACCACCTTTACCTTTATTGTTTCGTTTCGTTTTTTTTTTAATGAGAATACAAGTTGTACTATCTCAGCAAATTTCAATATACAATACAGCGTTATCAGCGATAGTTACTGTGTTATACATTAGATACTCAAAACTTATTCATCTTACAACTGAAAATGTGTATCTTTTTACCAATTTCTTTCTATTTGCCCCCTTTCAGCCTCATGACAACCACCATTCGGACTGAATATTTTCTTAGATCCCACATATACGTGATATCACACAGATTGTGTAATTTGTTGATATAATGGCTCATAGTATTCTCTTAAAATTTTTGTACTTCTATGGTGTCTTTTGTAACTTCTCTTTAATTTATGACTTCATTTATTTGGGTCTTTTTCTTTTTTTTTCTTGGTGAGTCTGATTAAGGGTTTATCAGATTTGTTTATCTTTTCAAAAAACTTGTTCTTGGTTTCTTTGGTGTTTTGTATTTTTGTGTGTCTTTGTTTTGTTTTTGCCTCTATTTAATTTATTTCCTCTCTGACAGTTATTGTTTCCTTCCTACTCACTTTATGCTTTGGTTTTTGTTCTTCATCTAGTTTCTTTATGTGTAAAGTTAGAGTGTTTATGTAAAGTTTTTTTTTGTTTGTTTTGTTTTTTATTCTTGAGGTAGATCTGCATTGCTATGAATTTTTTTTTGAGGACTGCTTTTTCCATGTCCCTCAAATTTGAGGTCATTATACTTTCGTTTTCATTTGTCTCAAGGTATCTTTTGATTTCTTTCTAGATTTCATTGTTAACCAGTTTATTGTTTAATATCATATTATCTAATCTCCAAGTGTTTGTGTATTTTGGGGGTTCTTGTTTGTTTGTTTGAATTTGATTTCTAGTTTCATACCAATTTGCTCAGAGAAGATGCTTGATACAATTTCAATCTTCTTTAAAATTTTGAGACTGGTTTTGTGGCCTAGCATGTGGTCTATATTGGAAAATATTTCATGTTCACTTAAAAGAATGTATATTCTGCTGCTTTGGGGTGAAATGTTCTGAAAATATCAATTGAATCCATTTGGTCGAGTGGGACATTTAAGGCCACAGTTTTCTTGATGATTATCTGTCTGGAAAATCTGTCCATTGCTGTCAGTGGGATATTAAAGTTCCCTACTATGATTGTGTTACTGTTATCGCTGACATTATGGGAGGTCACTATTTGTTTTATATATTTAGGTGCTCTTATGTTGGGTACATAGATGTTTATTGGGGTTATATCCTTTTGTTGAAGTGATTCCTTTATCATTATGTAATACCCTAATGAAGGCTAGAGTAAGAGACTTACCGTACTCTTATTCTAGTCTTCATTTCAGAGTCTGTTCTGTCAGAATGGAAGTATTGCTACCTGTTTTTGTTTGTTTTATTTTCATTTGCATGAAATACCTTTTTATATCACTTTACTTTCAGTCTATGTGTTTTTTGATCTGAGGTGGGTCTCTAGTAGACAACATATATATGGGTCTTATTTTCTTATCCATTCAGCTACCTTATGTTTTTTGATTGGAGCACTTGATCTATTTACTATGTTAAAACTGATTATCAATAGATACCTAGTTATTTCCATTTTGTTATCAATGTATTTATCTTTGTTTATTTATTTTCTTCTTTCTTCTTCTTAAATAAGTTTTTTTTTAACATTTCTTGTAATACTGGCATGGTGGTAATGAATTCCTTTAGCTTTTTCTTCTCTGGGAAACTCTTCGTCTGTCTTGCAATTTTAAATGTTGCTGGGTAGAGTAGGTCTTTGATTTTCATCACTGAGTATTTCTACCCACTCACTTCTGGTCTGCTAAGTTTCTGTTGAGAAATAAGCTGATAGTTTTATAGGAGCTCTCTTGGAATTAATGAATCATCTTTCTCTTGCTACTTTTAGGATTCTCTCTTTGTCTTTAACCTTTGACACTTTAAAAATAATGTGTCTTGGTATAAGTTTGTTTTGGTTAATCTTGTTTGGGACTCTTTGTACCTTCTGGCATTGTAATATCTATTTCTTTTCAGAGATTAGAAAAGGTTTTAGCTGTAGTCCCTTCAAATAGGTTTGTGATCACTTGCTTCCTCTCTTTTCCTTCTGGCACGCCTATGATTCAAATGTTGTTACCCTTGATAGTGTCCCAGACGTCCCTTAAACTATTTCTTTTTTATTCTCTTGTTTTAAAGGGTGATTCTGCGACCTTGTCTTCTAAATCACTGATTCACTCCTCTCCTTCATTTAATCTTCCATCGATTCCTTCTAGTGTATTCTTTTTTTTTTTTTTATATATTTATAGAGAGTAATTATTTTATCTTCAGTGCATATTTATTTCTATTTTACTTTTGACAGATAGAGAGAGAGACAGAGACAGAGACAGCTAGAGAACTGAACTGTGGGAACTCCCCAGTTCAGCATGTGGGTCCGCCTGGGCCGGAGCCGGGATTCGATCCTCGGTCCTCGGGGCCTCAAAGCGAGCACTCAACCCGCTGAGCCGTCCCGGCTTTCCCTCTAGTGTATTCTTCATTTCAGTTGTTGAACTCTTTATTTCTGGCTCTTTTTGATGATTTCTATGTCCATCTTTATGCTTACTACTTTGTTGAAGGTCTCACAAACTTAAGTTCCTTAAGCATTCTTATAACCAGCATTTGAACTTTGTCTGAGGTATGTTGATTGCCTCCATTTTATTTAGTTATTTTTTTTCCCTGCTGTTCTATAATGTTATTTTATATGAAACACGTTTCTTTGCTTCCTCATTTTAGCTGCCTCTCTGTGTCTACTTTTTATTTATTTTTCATTATTGTTCAATTTATTAGGGTGACATTAGTTGCTAAAAATTATATAGGTTCCAGGTGTACAATTCTACATTACATCATCTGTATATTGCATTATGTGCTCACCACCCAGAGTCAGTTGTATTTCCGTATATTTGATGCCCCTCCCTACTGTCCCACTCTCCTCCCCACTTACCCTCAGGTAACCACTAAACTATTGCTTTTATGTATTAGGTAGATCTCTTATGTCTCTCAGTATTTGCCGGAGTCCTTTGTAGTAGGTGTCCTGTGGGTCCAGTAGTGCAGTCTCCCTGATTACCTGTCATGTGTTTCAGGAGTGCTCCTCTGTATGTTGTGTATATTCTTCTGTTGTAGTTAAGACTTAGTTGTTTTTGGTGTGTCAGTGGGTAGAATTGA
>PVKE010015983.1:0-23580 GCA_004027555.1 Craseonycteris thonglongyai
GGGGGCGGGGTTCTTGATTAAAAATTTGGTCTATCTCCCACCGTTCCCTAGCTTGTCGTGCATTCTTTCCAAACATCGGGACTTTTTAAAAATGCCATGGGATGCGGGACAAATTGTTAAAAATTGGGACTGTCACGCCAAAAGCAGGACGTCTGGTCACCCTACTGTAGTGGTCTTTTGATTTGTTCTTTCAGGATTCCCCCATTCAATTAGACACTCAGGTGCCAGATGCTACTCAGCTTTCTTTGAGCCTGATCTTGCGACTGTACACCTCACCATAGCAAGGGCTCCATTTATTGAGCCCTTACTATGTACTTGCCAAGTGTTTTGCATGTGCTCTATTATTTAACTGGTAAAGTAAGCGTCTTATTCCTCTGCTTTACACAAGAGGAAACTATGGCTTAGGAAAGGTTAGTAAGTTGCTCAAGAACTCTCAGCTCAAAAGTGGTGGAGCAGCATTCCAGTGTCTGCTGTGGGACTCTGCTATATCTGCTCCCTGAAGTGGTCCACCTTGGGGCCTAGAGCCTAGAACTAAGGCGGTATTGGTCTCTAGGGCAGACTTCTAGTCTCCAAGATCATGGGTCCCTCCGGCTGTTACATTCAGATGCTTGTCTTTCTAAGCACAAGGGGCACACTCATGCAGCCCTAAGCTGCTGACAGCCTTTTGGGCCGCATATGAAGAAGCCTTGCTATTCATATCCAGGGTGCTGAGACCCTTTGCACCCTGAACAAGTGAGCTCTGAGGATGGTACAGGCTACATTCTGAAGATGCCTTCACTCACCTGTCTACCCTAGGCTAGCCCCTCTGACATAGGCTTCCTACTCACCCACCACCCGCCATAGTCTGCCTTCTTTATAATAATGAGAGCCAACACTTACAAAGAGTTTGCCATTTGAAGTGCTTTATATATATCAGCCCTCAGAATCAGATACTGTTAATATCCCCATTTCACACAGGGCTCCAGCCACCCTCCTTTGGGCTTCTGATGGGCCGAGGATGTTTTGAGAGTGCAGTTGTCTGGGTGGGAGGAATCGGATGTTGTCAATCCTGCAGATGGTCATGGGATGAAGAAGGGGAGCTGGCTCTCAGGGACACTGGATTTAGGCAGTGGCATTTCTCAGCTCTCCCATGACTCCTGGACAATGAAAGTTTCCCTACTGTGGCTGAGCAGAGCCTGGTTTCTATCTCCCTGTCCTGGCCCCTTCAGCCCAGTCCTGTCCTTTCCGTCCCCTTAATCTCTCCTCTGTCTTTGTACTTCCTCATACCCTTAAGAGGTGAGAAATATTTTTCTAGTCCTGGGAAAGCTGCTCTCTCTCAATACTGCTATTCTTTTTCCCTCAGTAGCATTTGGTGTATTTTGATATTATTGCTTCAAAGCACTTAGCATGACTTCCTTAATGGGTTTAGGTTTTTTTGAAACACAAAAGTTAGACACTGTTTCTGCTTTGCAGTTGGTAATGTTCTTCCACTGAAAAAATGATTTATGGAGGGGGAAGCATGCAGGGGGTGAATAGGAAGAGTGGAAATATTGGGAGAAAAAAGTTTACATTAATATTAAGCAATAATACCTCATCACACTTTTTTCATCTTAAAACTCTTTTTGTACACTTAATGACAATCCCAAAGAACTCATTTATGTGGTTATATGTGTTGATGTTTAATGTATTAAAAATTGAGATGGATAAATGCATAAAATCTTGATTTATTCATCTTAAAATAATGAGAAACCCATTACATGTTAACATAAATCACATATTTCTATTTAAATGAGTGATTTTCTAAAACAGGCAAACAAAAAAGATTCAGTGAGAAGAATGGCATTGTTTAAATTTTTGTAAATCTTTTTAATGTCTGGCTTAATAGAAGGCAGCTGGATCCTCATATCTGCTTTTGTATGCAAAGTGTTGTGATTGCACATGCCATGTAGTCTCTGGAAAACTTCCCTGTATACTCAAGAGTGAAGGAGAGTGAAAGAGACAAACAACATCTTCGAATTATAATGAAAATACGAAGAGGAGGACAATTCTGGAGGACTGCCAAAAAGGACCACACTTTGAGAACTGCTGTTTTAGATCATGAAATATTAATGCAATTAAAGAGTGCTAGTAAGGAAACAAGCATGCTTGTCATCAAAGGGAGGCAGTATATGTAATAGGTAAGGACACTAATTTTGGAGGCAGGCACTTCTAGGTTTGAATCTGAGCTCCTCTCTTTCTTACACAGTGGCCTTGGGAAGGTTACTGAACTCTTCCAAACCTCAGAGCTCCTACCTATAAATAGGAACATAGTATCTAACTTTACCAGGTTGCTGAAAGATAAGGAAGTATTTTCCAAACTTCATTAATCATAACTTTTGTTAAGTCCGTGTAAGATCTATATTATTATCCTCTTTATATTTTTCCATAGCTCACTTTTTAAACTTAAATACATTATTAAAAAAAATTTTACATCCTTATTATAAGTGGAAAACAACTTGCCCTAAATTGAAGGCGCAATGAAAATAAAAATTTTAAGGACCGTTTTTCCAGACAAAGTGGTAAGCCTAAAGCCTGTTCTCTTTTTGTAACAAAAAGAAATAAGTTGATGTTAGGAAGTCATTCAAGACCTGCACCAAAGGTAGTCTACCAGATGTGATCAAAAGGAGTCAGAGACTTGAAGAAATAGCTTTCTCATTATGTGATGCAATTTGATTTCCGCCTGGCTGAAGCACCACTTAATCATCTCCCCTATTACCTGAAACCATTTCCTGTATCACCCCATTCTTAGGAGACACAGATTATGTGTGTGAAGCACTTACACTCAATGCCTGGCACGGTGGAAGAACGCTGCATTGTAGCTTTTGTTATCTTTTCTAATTCTTCTTTTGCTTTTCCCACACAGGTTATATGACTCACATAAATCCACAGTAGTTTGGTAGACGACTATGACTACAATGCCTGTCTTATGTCCTCTTGTGGATAAGAGCATGAACTCTGGAAATGGGCTCTGCCATTTTAGAGCTATGTTACCTTCAACGAGGGACTCAATCTCTCTGTGCCTCAGTTTTCTCATCAGTAATATGGTGAAACAATGGCACCTAATTCATTATGTACCAGCAAATTAGTTATTATATGTAAACCACACAAAACATACCTGGCAGGTATTTAATACTATATGTATATATATTAACTTATGCTGTTCTTTCTTGTTTACCAGCTGGGTTTAACATTAACAGGCAGGCTATTATAGAGAAGTTTTTCTCAAACTATCCGAGGTGAAGGACCAGGTTTTTCCCCTCCAATCCATATGAATCAATACTTTTCTTAAGAAAAAATAAATTACTAGAAAAAGAAATAAAAAAGAGGAAATATAAAACACAAGCCCACCTTTGTAAATTAGATTAATTCAATAAACATATATGTCAATAAAGATAATCAGAGAAAAAAACATTTTAAAAATTACAAAAATGTGTGCATTGTTTATTAAAAGCCCGAATACAGGTAATTAACAGTCTTACTTCAGTACTTTGTTGTCATTCCACATCTATGATGAAACACAAAGTTATGAAGAAAATAGCAATTCTCCATATTAAATGCTGATTTGCATACTGGAAACAAACACTTTGTATGTTATTATTTAGTTTTGCATGTGACAAGTGAGCTTGCTTTTTGCTTATTAATTTATCTAATCAAGTTGGATAGATAATAGCACTACAAGGAGGGGATCACGCGTTTCTAAGCAATTTCTGTTCACCTTAAAAACATTCATAGTAGAGAAACTAGTTTCACAGAGGTAGATTAATGAGAAAGGAAAAAGAAAATTTAAAGCAATTTCTAAAAACTTTGTATATTCATTTTGTATTTTTATCTAAAATGAAACACATGATGTTGCATAGTCAACATTCAATTTCACTCCTTCATCAGTAGTCAGTCCAAATTCACCCTTTAAAGTTATAGTAAAATTTAAATTATCTTTGATAAATAAATGTACAAGATGAATTCTGGATTTTATACACTTTTGGGCTACAGTTGACAAATTAACCTTAAAATAGCATATGTGACTCACACATTCCAGTTCAACACCCAAACTATACCCTGTGGCTTAGTTTGTTCAGGCTGCTATAACAAAATACGATAAGCTGGGTGGCTCAAGAACAATAAACACTGGTAAAGGTCCTCTTTCTGGTTCATAGACAGCATCTTCTCCATGTCCTCACATGCTGGAAGGGATAAGGGAGCTCTCTGTGGTCTCCTTTATAAGGGCACTAATGCTATCCATGAGGGATTCACCCTCATGACCTAATCAACTCTCAAAGATTCCACCTCCAAATGTCATTATAAAAGGGATTAGGTTTCAAAATATGAATTTGGGGGTACACAAACATTCAGTTTATAGCACCCTGTTCAACAAGGCTGGTTCTCTGGTGACACCCTTACATTTTGTGACAATGTCAAATTATTATAAAAGTTTCTAAACCATCATTATTGATATTTGTACTTGTGGCTGGGAGCAAACACACAGACCACATTTTGAGTAGCAGTGATATGAAGCACAGTGCTAGAATAATGAGTTACATAGTTTTAGGAGAAATATTGTCAAATGGCAGATGATAATAATTCAGGTTTTTATCAAGACCATTTCCACTTTATTTTATTTATTTATTTATTTTTAAGCAGCCATCTCCTATTCACACACTTGCATCTCAGGTGCTAAAGAAATTCTTGAGAGAAAATACCCAGGGCATCAAAGTAATGTTACAAAGTTTACAGAGGAAAGAAAACTGGGGCAGAACTTGACCATTCCTCTCAAACTGCAAACAATAGTTTTCTGTCCATACTCATAGATGTGGGTAGTAATTGTTCACACATACCTATGAGCTCTATGAGGACCATGTAGTTTTTATCTGCAACTGGAGCACCAAGCACAGAGATGGGCACATAGCAATCACTCCATAAACATTTGTTAGGTAAGTGGATTCTTAGAAGCATAGCTGTCTTATATCTCTGTTGGAGTGCTACGGAGGGATCGTTACTAGGAAAAGAAGGGATGGTTTAGTAGTATAGAAATCCTCTCTACTACTAAATATTGCATCTTTCCTTTTCTTCTTACTACTTTCCTCAGTTAGAATCTCTTGAAGGGCAAACACAAATTCAGGTTGTTGCTTCCACTGAAAGCCATTCTGAACTCTACTCTTTTGCAAAGCAGAAAGAAATTTAGATACAAATTTCTCATTGATCTGGGTGAACAATTTTAGATTGCTTAGGCCCCTTACTTTTATTCTATTTTCTTTCTATTAAAGAGGTCACATCCTAGTTATTTTGGTATCACTGTGGCCTCACAGAGGGCTTGGCACACACATGAGGCCCATGCCATGGTGCTGTTAGCACATCTGCCAGGGAGGGGCTAAGTCAACTAGAGCAGAGATTCTTAAATTTAATGTGCATGTGAATCACCTGGGGAATCTTGTTAATATGCAAATTTTGATTCAATTGCTCCATGTGTGCTCCCAGGAGATATCAAAGCTTCTGGTCCATAGGCCACATTTTGAGCAGCAAGTAACCAAGAAGAAAAAAAGGAACCAGGACTTTGATTTAGCTGCTTGTTTAGCAAATGGAGTAAAAAATGTGGTTAATATGATTTAGGAGTAATTTTTAGTGATCTGTAGCTAGCTGTTTTGGAGACATAATGAAAAACCTTTTTAGGAAAGGAAAATAAGTCATGTGGGCCACACGTGAGTTCACAATACTCTTTGGGAACCCACAATTGCCATGGAATAGAAATGTGATACTGTAACAATCAATCATCTTTTAAAGCTTGGTACTCAAGTATTAGGTTCTATGAGGGTACAAAACAGTGAAGCTGTCATAGGACACATTCTTTTGTATCATCTAGAATATATGCAGACACTGTCCTTGAAAATTTTTTTTGACCACTTACTATTTATTACTAGTATAATGCTTTGTAATATTTAAATTAATATCTTTCTTTCCAGATTTCTTTGCTGTCCAAATCAACACTGTGGCATGTAAAAACAGACCTTTGGAATCTTACAAACTTTTAAGACTGGGTGAGTTAGGCATGAGCCACAGGTTCAACAGTAAAATAGGATTAACACTACTACCTTGTATTTTTATTAGGGTAAACTGAGAAAAAATGGTGGGGTTTCTATAAATAATAATTTGGTTTCCTCCAACTGTTGCTAACCTAAGCTCTTACCTCCCTAAGCGGGATTAAAGTATGGCACGCCTTGTTAACCCAACTACATTGATTTGGAATCTAGATCTCGTCTGAGTGCATTCCTAGCGTCAGAGACTGGAGGTTGGCTCAGAAACTGGCCCCCAGCAGCTGTGATTGGCCTCAGGCAGTCTCATAAACAGGAAAGTACTCTCAAAATTCTTCCACTACTTCAGGCTTGGTGAGATTTTGGAGTTTGTCTTAGCATGACAATAATAGCTATCCCTGACTAATGGTTAACTACCTGATAAGCACTGTTTTTGAGATATACTGGCTTTTAGTTTTCATATTGATGGTAATTGAGATGACTCATTTTTCCCAAAAAATTATATTTTATTTTTCAAATAATTATAATAAATGGGATTATTATTATTATTATTATTGGTAAAAGAATCTTCAAACAATCATAAAAGGTGGAAAGTAAAAACTTCTTTGGGGGTAGAAACCTTGTCCTGTACATCTTGTTCCCATAGACACATTCCAAGCCCCACTGCTCAGAGCCATACCCTGTTAACAGTGTAGACTGTCTCCTGTAAGATGGGGACAAATTTCTTGGACTAATCAGACCTCAAAGAATCACTGTGGGACATGAGTTCCAGGTGAAATCTAGCAGTTTCCTGAATACCCAGTGAAGCCCTCACCTTAATACAAATCCCAAGGGCTGCAAATGACCAGTCATTGATCCCAGGTTTGTGCTTGTTATCAGTGGGCGGGGTTGGAAATGCTGCTCCTGGCAGAAGAGCTGGGCCTGTTTCTTAATTTCCTTCACACTGCACACCTGACTTACCTTTATAAAGATGGGCTTGCAGAGGAAGCCCAAAATATTGAGGAAGTGTAGGCATCATCTCACTTTCTCAAAAAGCCTTATCAAAGAAGGTTCATTGTGGCATCATGGAAGCCCAGGACAAGAGCCGCAAGAGAGAACGGGAGTCCAGCATGGACCGTGACACCAACTCTGAGTCAGGCTTGGATTCAAGCCGGACAGCAGAATTGACACCTGCAGTAGAAGGTGTGAAGAAATTTTAAAACTAAATGACCAGGAGGGGCTAGGAACAATCTGCAGGGACTTGATATCCCATTATTGGGGGATTTTCACGACTCATCCCATATTTAAGTGTTTATTTTATGCCTGTACTCTGCAGTGAATAGAACATATAACGCAAAGTATTTCACATAAGTTAGCTTTTCAGATCACTGAAAGAATTTTCATTTTCTTAAATACCATCAGTGGAACATTTTCTAATATGTTACACAGTTTTGAACTGCATACTAAATATAGGTTGTGCTTTATTGATGACTGGAGTTACCATCTTATTAAGGGTTGCCAGATAAAATACAGGATACCTGGTAAAATCTGGATTTCAGATAAACACAGTCAATATTTGGGACCTACTTGTACTAACAAATTATTCCTTGTTTATCTGAAATTCAAATTTGACTAGGAGTCATATTTTTGTTAAATCTGGCAACCCTACCATTATTATATGATGCTTTAATTATAGAGTGATGTGTCAGATGCAGTTAGGCTGATAGTTCTGATACTTCAGTGGTTCAAGGCTGTTGTGCTTTCTGAATTTTGTATTTTTTAGTCTCTTTTCTATCCAATGATTGTATTGCTTGTTGTAATCAGTATATAGCATTTTCAATTCCCTTTTCCTTCTCCTTTGACTGGATTGTTCTAAATTGGTTTGGGCTGGGAAATAAGATCTCAAACGTGGTTGACTTTTCTGTAAAATAAGAGTAAATAGTTTCAGAATAGGGATACAGGTACTTGAGAGGGTGCATAGCCTGAGAAAAGTATGCAAATTTAAAAATAAGGACTTTATAAAAACTTATTTCGACTGTCCAGAGATCCATCATGTGGCTTCTTTCCAAGTCCCTCAGGATAAATGAATCATAGCTCATTTCCTGGAGTGCATTGTTCTTTATAGCACACTATATGGGCATACCTTGTTTTATTGTGCTTTGTTTTATAGTGCATCACAGGTGTGTTTTTTACACAGGAAGGCAAGACCCCCCACCAGCAAAATATTTTGATTTGTCTTATTGTGATACTCGCTTTATTATGGTGGTCTGAATGAACCTGTAATATTTCTGAGGTATTCTGCCTGTACAAGTAGAAATCAGCCTCTGATAGAGAAGAGGTTAAAGCTAGATATAAGAGAATTTGCAGTTGTATTTTCACAACAGGATTTTGGATGTTGTTCCTGAAAATCATCAGGAAGTCAGATATATACTGATTTGGCTTGAGCATCATGGTAATCAGGGCTTGAGGATGGGGACTAGACAAGGAGACTTCTTGAAATCACTCATAGACATATAGTTTTGATTACTCTGTGATTTAGTCAATCAACTCAAAATAGTGACCCCATCCAAAATAGTGAAACCAAAGTAAAATGAGCCAGCATCATATTTACAATGGAAAATAGTATGTATTCCAAATATGGTGCTTAGAAGAGGTTTCAGCCAACCTGCAAAACCTTATATGGAAGGAATTACAATGTCTAGCCCTCCCTACTGCACTCTTTTACACAATGATTAAACAGTTTCTTTTTGCCTCAAGGCAATGCTTGTTTTGAATATAGATTTGAAGCAACTCCTGAATTAGAACTGCTGTTCCTAATGCTGAGCATGATTACTCAAACTTAACATGCAAGGTCAGCAAACATCTCCATACCTCAACATATTTGCATTTATCTTTATTTGATGTCAGAACAATTTTTGAAAAAGATTTATAGTACGAAGAGGATTTTCAGGTTTAGGATGATAAGATTTTTGTGTCATCCAGCTATGTCTACTTTTCTGGCTTTACTCAAAGAGTGACTCATCTGAATCAGGTCCTAAGGAATATTTCCAGAGGTGTCAGAAAAGTCTAGGACCAAGTGAAGCCCAGCATCTTGGTATAATAGTTTAATTCTTTTCAGAGGCTTCAGAGATTATACAAATCGGAAAAAACTTGCTTGATTGTCACAAAACTACTCTAAATATTTTAAGTCTTTAAAACTTGTTATAGGCCTTTTAGTCACAACAAGAGCAATTCTGGTCTGTGTAGGTCACTGGAGCCATTAGCTGTACTATATATTTAGATTCATGTCATCTGATTCAACTTATTAATGTGTTAAATATAGAGTTCTTTTCCTCTGGATCAACAAAATAAAAATTTACTTCTAAGCTGTTCAGGTTTGTGAGCTTTCAAGTACTATTTTTAATTTTGTTCTAAGAAATATTTTTTTAGGTTTTTTATTTTCTTCAGTTTCTTTCCTCTATCCTAAAAGAATTGCTATAGTATTTTAGTAGCTAGCTATATTAAGGGACAAGAATAATGTGGGCTCCTAGAGATTAGGATGATTACAGTTGTTTAAGAAAATTCAATAGGTATTTCTTGAAGTGTGTATGGTACTATACAATGGGCAAGGACCTAAATACAGTGGTGGGAGAGGCAGATTCATGAACAGAGAATTCTACAATGTGGTGAGGGTAATGAAGATATGCAGATAGGTGTGTGTCCCTTTCTCTGAATCTATATAGCTAATTCAGCTCTGAAGAGTTGGGGGAAGGCTTCCTATAGGAGTTAATGCCTGGTTGAATCTTAAAGGGTAAGTAGTCAAGCAAAAGTATGGAGCAGAGAGCCTGAGGAAAGGCACAGTGGAGGAATAAAGAAGGATCCCTCTTCTTCCACTCAGCTTCCTTAGTCATTGGTAGAAGGAGAGGCTGCCCCAGCCCTGCCACTGTTTAATCATAAGAGAGAGCCTTATGCAGGTATGTGCGTGCAGTGGTGATCAACCAGGCAGCTATTTTTACTAAAATGTCAAGTTTACCAGATATCCCCTACCACCTTTACATGCTTCTTTCCTAATTTTCCAGGCCATCCAGTCTAACTCACGTGATAACTACAACCCCCTGTATTAGTTTCCTGGGGCTGCTGTAATAAAGTACCATCAATTGGATGGCTTAAACAACAGAAATTTATTGTCTCACAGTTTTGGAGACTAGAACTCTGAGCTCAAGGTATCAACAGGGTTGCTTCTGTCTGTGGATTGTGAAGGAGAATCTGTTCCATGCCTCTCTCTTAGCTTCTGGTGGTTTGCTGCCAATTTTTGGCTTTCCTTGGCTTATAGACTCATCACCTAGATTTCTGCCTTCATATTCACACAGTGTTCTGCCTGTCCAAATTTCCCCTTTGTATAAGTATACCAGTCATATTGGATTTCCAATAATACCTAATCTTAACTGATTACATCTGAAATGACCCTATATCCAAATATGGCCACATTCTGAGATGCCTGGGGTTAGAACTTCAACATACGAATGTTGCAGATACACAATTCAACTCTCTGTTTCTGATGTAAGTTCTATAATTTAAAGTCAAATCTTAATTTCCTGAAAATATTTTCCAGGAACATAAATGTTTTGTTACTTCTTTTCCATGGGTTAACATATCCGTCCTACCCATTTATATAAAAATACATATACATTGTGCTAATTTTACCTTATGAGAAATTTTCTGGAGTATTTAGAATTTAGTAAATACTTATCTATTAGGTATCTTAGTTAAGCTGCTGTTTTATTAAATACTGAAGCTTTTTTTTTTTAAGATTTATTTTTATTGTTTTTGACAGAGTGAGAGAGATACAGAAACAGAGACAGAGAGAAGGGGGAGGGCCCAGAACAGTCTCCATAGTTGCACATTACTGGTTTTTCCACATAGTTTCATTCCACAGGTGCGCGCGGGGCTACACAGGGCAGGAACTGGACCAGGGTCTCGCCCCAGTGAGAACTGAACTGGGGGCACTCCCCAGTTCAGCATATGGGTCCACACGGGCCGGGGCCGGGATTCGATCCTCGGTCCCTGGGGCTGCAAAGTGAGCATCTAACCCACTGAGTCATCCCGGCTTCCCTATACTGATGCTTTCTAAAAGACATTTTCTAAACAGTATATCTTAAAATTAGCACGGCTTAGTTATTAACACAAACATTGTGGATCAGGACTGATGATCTATGAGGTGTTGAACAATCCTACAAAACTACTATGTAAAAATACTTTAAGGAATAATAGACAATGGAAATGCCCAGATGGCTCAGTGGGTTAAGCGCTCACCTTTTAGCCTCAGGATCTGGGGATCGAGTCCAGATTTTGGTCTTGGTTCAGCCTGTATGGACCCACATGCTGAACTGTGGTATGGTCCCCAGTTTGGTTCTCACCAGGGCAAGCTTCCCATGTGGGAGGCCCCCAGCCTAGTTCCTGCCCTGTACAGCCCACTGCCCACCTCTGTGGAACAAAAACATGTTGAAAACTGATGTGCAACTATGGAGACTACTGTGGGCCCTCCCCCTTCTCTCTGTCTCTCTCTGTCACTGTCTCTCTGTCAAAAACAATAAAATAAATCTTAAAAAAAAAAAAAAATAATAGATAAAAAGTTAAAAAAAATCCTTTAGTTCCAGTATGTGTTATCTAAGATCATTTGATATTGACATTTATATAGATAACTAATTTTGTATTGGATTGGTGATAGCTTCCATAGGCAAAGGACTGGTGACAGTGTTTTACATAAATCACTTTTTTAAAAAGATTTATTTTATTGTTTGAGAGAAGGTGAGAAAGAGAGAGAGAGAGACTAAGAGAAGTGGGGAGGGACCAAAGCAGTCTCTATAGTTGTACATCATTAGTTGTGACATTGTTTGATTCCACACAGGTGGATGTGGGGCCCCACAGGGCACAGGGCAGAAATCAAACGGGGTGTGTGAGGCAAGAATCTTCTCATGGAGCCATCCCAGCAGTTACTAGTTGTGTTGCAGTTCTGCATGAGTTTGCACAGGCCCAGGGATTTGATGCCCGGACCTCTCCATTGCAAGGCAAGGGCTCAACCGCTGAGCTATCCCGGCATCCTCATAAATCATTATTTTATTAATGCTATATTTGATTCTTATTTTAGGTACCCGATTAAAAATATAATTTTTAGGAAAAAAATGTTCGTTTACAAAATGGGTCCAATATGTATTCCCTAATTTCATTATGTCGATTTAATTTTACAGTTCACAAGGTATACACCAATATTCAAAAGAGATAATACACCTTCTGATATCACTCGTTTATCCAAAGAAAAACAATTTGGTTCTGCACATCGTTCAAATCCTATTCATTTACAGGGTAAAACTGGCTTTGCAGAATTATGGATGCAAGCAGCTATGTGGGAAGGGCAAAGCATCAAGTTCAAGCAAGGATCCTGTAATCTGACACGATTACTGTTCTCTCTTGCAGTCCTAAATAGGTTCCATGATCTTATTATCACCCAGCCCCTCGATGTGACAGGTTTTGTTTTTGGCATCTGTATAACCGAAATTAATCTGTCTTGGACTGAGGTTGGCTTAGTTTCCTATCTCTTGGTTGCTAAATTACTATGGGAGCGGTATCAGGACAACCGTGTCCTAAATTTTAAAGGTATTTTAAACCTGCTTTTTCCACCAGTTCACTCACTTTCCTCTTTCCCACTCTCTCAGTCTTTTCTTATTTTTTCTTTTGCTTAGTTCCCTCCGCACTCAGCGTAGGGGGGGATTTAAATTCCAACCCGGAACTCGGAATAGCGCGCCTTGAATGACGGGAGTCGTAGTTTCCGTGAGTCTCCCCTAACCGCTTTACACACAGATTCCTCCCCTCAGTGAAAACCTACAACTCCCAGAATTCATCCTTGGGGGCTGGCCACCCCTATGCGCACGCGCCCTGATGCCGCAGGATTTGAATCGGCGGCGTTGTTATTGACGCCATATTGGGGCCGGCGGCGGGTGGAAGAGTCGCACAGTGGAGGGGGAAGTGGTTAGACGTGTTCGCTTGAGCTCCTGACGCCGCCGCCGCCTTGTAATCTCTCCTCATCAGCCGACGCTCTCAAGCTTTGGACCCTACTCGGGCGCTTTGGGAGCTACGTTCCAGCCTCACAGCTCACGGGGCTGGTATCGACTTCCGAAGGGTGCTAGTCTCAGCGCAGGAGCGTCTCAGGCGCGGAGCAAATCTCGAACGGACGGCGGGGGCGGCGGTAACCTCTCCCGGGGGGGATCCGCGCAAGGAGGCGGAAGAGGGCCCCCACCCCCACCCCCGACGCGACTGGCGTGAGCTGCTGACACCGCCCCTCCCGCTCTCGCCCATACCGGCTGGGACCACTGCCCCTGCCGCGGAGGCAGCGGCGGCGGCTTTCCTTACCAGCGCTCCGCCACTCGCTCTTCTCTCTTGAGCCCCTCGGTTAGGCTTTCCTCGGGTCCCCGGTCTCCCTCCGTCTCCCGTCACCCCTCCCCAACCCTACCCGAGACCGGCACCTCGGCTGCCCCGGCCATGGCGTGCGGAGCCACTCTGAAAAGGACTCTGGATTTCGACCCGCTGCTCAGCCCAGCATCCCCGAAGAGGAGACGATGTGCGCCATTATCGGCGCCCACCTCGGCCGCTGCTTCTCCGTCTTCCGCGGCTGCGGCCACTGCCGCCGCCTTCTCGGCCGCCGCCGCCTCGCCGCAGAAGTATCTCCGAATGGAACCGTCACCCTTCGGAGACGTCTCCTCCCGCCTCACCACAGGTGGGACTCGGCCCCGCGGCCGCGGGGGTGGGCAAGAAAACGGGGGTTCCGGGGCGCAGGATGTTAACAAAGTGGCTCCTCCAGCCTTGGAGACACAATAGAAATGTTCAGATATGAAGGGGGCGGAGGTCGGGAGGTGGGTGGATGAGGGACTGTGCCTTGCTGGGTAATGTGGGTAAGAGGACGGTCCTTTTCTTTGGGACGAATGTTTGGAATTGAGTGTATCTGTAGTCTGAAGAGCCCTAACGGAAATGATTAGAGGGGGAGATATTATTCATAAATTTAAGTAAGAGAAGGGTCACATTTCACTCGAATCGCGGTATCTGTCTTTCCTAATCGATTGATTGGTTGCAGCTATTAACTCTGGGACTGGGTGGTGTGAGGCGAGGCGGCAGCCCCTCCTCCAGTTCAGACATGGCTGATTTTAGTACAGAGGGGGTGGGAGGTGTGGATGGATGTCACTGGGGCGAGATCTAGGCCTGTCATTAATCACCCACAAGAACGCCACTTTGGCTGAGTCAAGACCTGTTTCCCTAGCAGGGTCAACAACAAAGAAAAGGCTCTTCCCGAGTCCTGTAATATGATCACACTATATACGTCTAGACCTTGAGAAACTTGAACTTCTAAAAGCAAATTGTACCGAAAATTGGGGCTGAGCAGTTACTTTTAGTTGGAAGTGCATTATTTCTGCCCAACAAAGTATGTTGGGAGAAAGCCTAGACCTTGAGAATAATAAAGAAACCCAAGATTCCAAGTGACTCAGGCTATTTTTGCTTTTCATCTTGAAGCATTTCCTGAAAGTGACTATGGGGAAATGCCTTTTGGCTGCTTTGTACTGCATGTGTATGCCCAGTATTTGATGTACTCTGAAAATCTCTGTGTGCCCCTGGCACAATCCTAGGATAGTCTTTTGTGGACTGGTAGTGTTAATCTGTTTCCTTTGTGTGTGAGCATTTGGTAATAATATGACTTGTAGACAAAGCCTTTTCATAGCTTGATTTAGGTGTTTTGTTATTAGCTTAAAAAAATCATTTGGTATTGACTTAGTTGTCTTTTTCAGGTCAAATATTAAAATATCCTTCCCCAAATA
This sequence comes from Craseonycteris thonglongyai, assembly GCA_004027555.1. Classification (NCBI taxonomy): domain Eukaryota; kingdom Metazoa; phylum Chordata; class Mammalia; order Chiroptera; family Craseonycteridae; genus Craseonycteris; species Craseonycteris thonglongyai. The sequence continues at coordinate 14,861 of PVKE010015983.1, forward strand.
TATGGAGCCACCTTTCTTTTCTGTTAAATATTTTATCTAACTTAAAGATATACTGTTGTAGAGTTATATAGTGAGTTTATCTTTTTGGTGAAATGGAATCATTGAAAATTGAAATGATACCATGGAATCTGTACTAAACTAATTAGGGCACTTAAAAATAGCCTGTGCTAACCAATAAATTTCAGTCCACCTTGTGAATTAATAATGTTAGGTTTGGAACTTAGTGTATTATATCTTAATGTTAAAATAGTCTTGAACATGTGGGGTAACCCAGCCAGAGGTAATAACGTTTGTCTTCACTTTAAAGGTAACTCATTCAGAAAGGATTGTGATCCTTTGTGACTTTATTTCATTGATATATTTGTAACATTGGCTAATACAATTGGCTTATCATTATTCCAAATTTCAATTAAGTGAATAGTGAAAAATTGAAATTGTTTAAGCCTGCTGATTCAAATTAACATTTTTCAGATTATTGCTTGCTATGCCTTTCGTTTGTTCTTCAAGGTGTTTTTGACATCTGTTCTGGAAGTTAGATTATCCTGAACTCTTAATCACCCTGTAATTGATTTTTATTGAATTTGCTAAAAGTTATTCAGCTATTACAACTAATTTGAATATTAACATAAAAAGCTGATTGACTTGCTAAAAGTTACTTTTTAAAACTGTAATTTTGAATGACATCTTATATGTAATTTTGCTTTGTGTTTACATGGCCAGTTTTGGGCATGCTCCTGTATGGTGTTTGTAATAATGTCATAATGGGAGCTGCAGTGTTGTGCAGGTATCAAAGAGCTTCCCAATTTTCATGTCATCAAACTTGGAAATAATTTTCTCGGGTACCTAACTTTTACATTCATATTTTAACAGTAGTGGTTCTTAAACTTTACAAAAGTGAATACCGTTAGTGAATGTCCTTAGTGGAAATAAATAATCTAGGGTTGGTTGTAAATGGAAAGTGACTTACCAAATTGAGATTGAGACTGCAGAAACTCTTTGTTTTCCTTCCATTTCTGTGAGTTCAAATACAATTTGATCAATTTAGAATTAGAGTACTGGAGTGAAATTTTTTCAGAGCATTTATATAATTTTATTATTTTATCATTGTTCTTCTCTGGGTACTTAAATAGTATCTTCTGATGTGTATCTGAAGCCATGTTGTGGCTTTACTAGTAGTTGCACGAACGTGGACATCTGTTTTAAACCCTAGTTTGCTTTAGTCATTCCATGAAGGTGATTCCAAAGTTTGACTTGATGACTATTATTTGAATCAGTAGTTTTCAAACTGTTGCAAATTCTGGAACTGTCAAATAAAGTTTTATTGGAACACAGCCATACCCCCTCCACCACCACCCCCCCCCCTTTTTTTTTAGTGTTTTCTATTGCAAGCTAAAAAAACAGTTGAATAGCTTTGACAGAAATTGAATTTTCTTGAAGTTCAAATATTTACTATCTGGTCTTTTATAGGAAAAGTTTGCTTATCCCTGGTCTGGAGTGTCAGCAGTTATAATACCCATGGATGTGGAAAAGGAAACTGAATGATCAGGAAGTGTGTTTTGGGGGTGGGGGGAGGGTTGGGGAGGGGGAGCATTGATTGTGATTGGGGGATATGAATGCTTCTTACAGCTGTGTCAGCACTCATCCCTGGGGAATTAGTTGAAAACAGATTTTGCCCTTCTCAATGTTTTTGAAACATCTCAGAATATTACCATTAGCCAAAATGTCATGACATTCCAAAGAATAAAATTATTTTAATAAAACCAAAATACTATGCAAAGCTACAAGAAACTGTCAGTAAAATCGAACTCATTGTTTGTCAGTCAAAAACATTGTTTTTCATAACTGTAGTGAATGAATGATGAAGAGATACTTCCGTGGATGTCATCTTATTTGTACGCACTGTGTCTTATTACACCATTTCTATAGTCCATGTTAGGAATTGAGTTGGATAAAGAGTTAAATTCCGTTGTAGGAGACCATTGTATTTAATGCCAAGGAAACTTGCCATTAAAAGTGGAAATTGCAGCTTGTGAATGGGGAAGGATTCACAGAAATTTAGATTGTTCAGTAGACATTGATACATGCCTTCAAACAGACACCAGCTGGCTTAAATGAAGTATAAATGGTTCTAGGCAAACAAATGAGATTCTGTTGGAGAAGGCAGCATTTCACTTCAGATGTCAGTTATATTGAGCCAGAAGTGTTCTTAATATTTTGTGGTTATTTAGACAGCTGTTAAGTTGCTTCTGGTTTCTTGGTGGATTTGGCAAATAAATTGTTTTTAATGGTCTTTGTATTAGGAATTTTAAACATGATATTTGGGACTTGCATGTAGCTTTAGTTATTTTATAGTTCTATGAGTTATGCATTTAAGAATCCTATAAATTTGTGGCCATTAAAAGCAGAGTCCACTTGTATTCATTATTGAACTAATTTGTTTAGAAAATAGAAAAATAAAGCCTAACTTGAACACAGAAACACATCTGATAAACATGGCTAGATCAGAGAGAAGTTAGCACCCCTTTAGGTATAGATGCTACTAGCTACCATTATTTCCACAGACATAATCTGAGATGTGAAAGAGAATAATAACAAGTGTCTTAAGTCTTTGAATGGCTTTATAGGAAAAAGAATATACTGTGTATTACTCACATAGTAAGTCTTTTCTAAGTGTAAGATAGACCCAGGAAGATAACAGTGGTAGCCATTCTTTTTGTTTTGAAAGGTTGAGAAAAAAGAGATTCAGTGGAAGTGCCTAGTTTGCATATTTTTCCTTTTTGAAAAGAAACTTTTGATGCTCCTTCAGAATAATAGCATGAGTTAAGTTAGAACCTCTTGGATAGTTCATGAAATTAGATAATGGTATTGGGAGTGGATCTTTTTAAGTACCTATAATTGAATTAACCAGCAACTTGTTGTCCCTGCATTCTTGGTATTAACACTGTACTGATACTATTGAACAGTATGTTCTTTATGAATATGTGAAACCATGGTGAATTAATGTCTTACCTTTAAGAAGACTACCTACTTTCAAAAAGGTTAAAGGGTGAAATACTTGTTCAAGCCAATATGAACCAGTCTAGTATCTCCAGATGGTAAAGAGGTCTTCACAAATGAGTTTAGTTCAAGGGATTTAGCTTTAATATTATTGATGAGTATAGGGATTCTAGATCTCAGCTTACAAATTATTTTTCAACTTCTAAAGACACCCAAGAAATATGATCCATCAGCAGCAGTCTTGTAGCAAAAAGACTGTTAACAGGAATGCCCCCTGGATTTTGAGGGGTTTAGGGTGGGTCGGTTGAGCTTTTGTATACAGTCTGAAAGTAACTCCAAAGTTATTCTTACCTGCCATACCTTCCTTCCCTTTTAGTTATAATCTTATCACAAATAAAGTTTAAAAAATTTATGTTATTTGTGAGTTAATCAAGTCTTTGCATTTCCGAAGGTTCCTAGTGATGTTAAAGTTTTTGAAAAAATGTAATTTCAGTTCTACCCCTCATCTGTACCAATTTTAAAAACTGTTTTGTGACAATATACAGAGTCTGGCAGTAGTAATGCCCCTTTGTTATAAGCTGGTAAACTTAATGGTGTTACTTCTGCCAGACTCTGTATTTTTTAAATTGTGATTCAAACAAATGGGTAGTGATAATAAATACAGCAGTTAGTTCAAGACTCTAAACAAAACTTTTTCTGAGGCACTTGAATACTTCTCAGTATTTCGTTGTCTTTCTGGGCAATGATGGTAAACATGGATTATATTTGTTACAAGGGTGACCCAAAAAAAACCCTGGAATTTATTTATAAAAAATTGTGTATTCTTAACATGTTTAGACTTCAATCACCTTCAAAGTACTGTCCATTTGATGCACTGCACCTATGGAGATGCTTTTTCCATTGCTCAAAACAATTTTTGAACTTGATTTTTATTCCTTTTGGTGCTTCTGTCATTTTGTTGTTGTTGTTGTTTGCTTGTTTTATCTCTTCCACATTGGCAAAATGTCTCCCTTTGAGGGCTTTTCCATCAAGGAAACAAAAAACAAGTCAGATGCATAGAAAGGGTGGGATATGGGGGTCATGTCGTTTTTGGTCAAAAACTGTTGAACAGTCAGTGCAATGTGGGCAGGTGCATTGTCATGCCACACATTGTTCATGTAAATCACCTATCATGAAACAGGCAAACTCATTGAGTCTCCAAAAAACACTGAAGCCAAACAGCCTCACACCACCACCAGCTGGTACACTGATGCAGATGGATTCCTAGAGCACCCACCTAGTGGGGGAAACCTGTACTACAACAGGCTCACCCTCCAGAAGATGATTCAGGTTTTTCTGGTAACCAGGCACGACACTACTTAGCTTCTGAAATGGGACGTGTTCAGGATGATAGGGCCGGGAGACAACAAATTTCTCACATGATAAGATGTTACAGCTATATTGAGCCAAGGAGATAATCCTTGAAGGTGAATTAAAATTCTAGTTTATATCAAGTTGTCAGCTTTGACATTTATTTTGGGCCTTTTGATTAGATTTTTGCAGTATGCCAAACTACGTAGTCTTTCTTGCAATGATAGGCTTTTTTGGGTGGTAGTAATGGTTTTTAACATTCTAGTACTAGAAAAAAAACTCATACTGGTAGTTTGTCTTGGTGAGTATAATTTAATTTCTTCCTCCCTTTAAAAATGATGTCATAAGTTTTTGTTGTGTCAGTAGGCCAGATCATCCTCAAATGTATAGTGCTTTGCATGATTTTGATTTTAATAAAATTGAAGTATTTTATGAATGCAATTTTTGGATTTGACTTAATTTTTAATTTCTCTGTCTATGCAAGTACTTGTATTTTTCCTCAACATTATTAAAATAAATTGAAATACTTCAGTAGTCACTTGGCACTAGCTTTTATAAACTTTGGCTATTTCATTTGAGTTCCAGGTACTGTGCAGGTTAGACAAAGACAAGACGAAAGTCTCAAGAGACTTGATAGAGCCTCCACTGCTAATACTTTATTAGCTAGCTAAGCTTGATTTAAAATACTATAATCTTTATGCTTTATCAATATACCTTTTTTAATTCCATGTGAAAAAACAAGTATTGTTGCCGTGATCTAGCAATTCAAGAGTAGAATATAGAGTGGATTTGAAAGATTGCAGGGACATTACTGTCTTTCAAATTTGCCTTTTAAATGTTAATAGAGAATTGCCTTATTCCTAATGCTAAAATATAATTCTCTGGAAGAAAAATTTTTCTAAGTGGTATGTTTTAAAGCAAGCTTGTCTAACCTGCAGCCCAGGATTACTTTGAATGCGGCCCAACACAAATTCGTGAACTTCCTTAAAACGTTATGAGATTTTTTTTTTTCCCCCCAACATCATCAGCTATAGTTAAGTGTACTGTGTTTTATGTGGCCCATGATAGTTTTTCCATTGTGGCCCAGGGAAGCCAAAAGGTTGGACACCCCTGGTTTAAAGTATAGGATGTTTTATCAGTAGGTTGCTATGACAGAACAGGGGAACCCCGATGTTTACTGTAACAATCAGTCCATGGCCCAAGATGAAAATACTACATTATCAGAGGCTAACATTGTAATCAATCTTGTATGGCAATGCTGCTCTACCACTTTAAAATACTTCCTCACTTTTAAAACACCAATAAAATATTCTGGTGAAGAATAGATGCCTATCCTACCGTAAGTGGCAGTTTAGAGACTCTTGAAGTGATTTAAATGTAACATGAGGATGTCTTATAAATATTCTCTTATAGCCAGTAATAGTTTCAGGGCTTCAGGTAGATGAAAATTATGCTCCGTTTTGGTTACTACCTGCTTAACAGTCATAGAGTTTGAAGTTTTCAAGATATGAAGGATTTGTAACACTTGGTAGTAATCCATCTGTTCTAATTGGAATCCTTTTTTGTTTGTTTTTAATCAGCTCTCTTCATTGTGCTTGTGTAATATTGACTAGGTATAGTGCTACAATACCTGAGAGGGGAGTATATATTAAGAGTTTAGGCCCTGATTTTAGGGTTGACTCTGCCATAATCCACCTGTGTGACCTTTCAGACGATATTGAAGCAAAACTTCACTTTCCTCTGTAAAATGCATATGGTGATAGTAAAATCTCCCTCCTAGCATTGTGAGGATTGAGTTTTCCTATCCCTGAGTGCTGAAGACAGTCACAATAGGACAGTTTCAGATTAGACTTTTTACACTATGCAGAAATCCTTCCATTTCAATAAATAACCTTGCCTTCTACTTTACAGAAAAAATAGAAGCCGTCAAATGGTAGCTTCCTCCTTCTTTCCAGTACCAGCACCACCATTTGTTTTACTTTTAGTATCATTGAGGAAGATTAAATAAGATAAATAAAACACTTCTCACAGGGAGGGAAGGATCCATCCCACTTATCTTGAAAGGAATGTTATCCTCTTGACTATTTTTTCTCTCTCAACCAGACCTTTGCTTTTATTTTTAAATATTGTCAAGCCTCTCCTTATAAAGTAAAACATCCTCATTTTCCTCCAGCAGTCATCCAGATTCCTCCACTTCAAAACCAAATTCAAAGAGCTTTCAAATAGTCTATTTGCTTCCATTTCTTGGGTTCTCAACCCACGCCTACTATATTTGTGCTTCAGACAGCTTTTGTCAAGTCACCAATGACTTTTAGAGCGCACAGTGGATCCTCATGTTGTTTCACCTTCCTTAACAGCACACTGATGACCTCCCTTCTTTTTGAAATACTTTTTTCCCCTTCTGTGACAACACTTCATTCACAGACTGCTCTCTGTCTTCATCTGGCTATTAAACTTAGGAGTTCCTTAGTTCTCCATTTAGCTCAATACTTACCTAGCTTAATGGCTCCCTAAGCAATCACATGCATGCTGCTGACTAGTTTTTCCTCACAGTGACTCTCTATATCTTTAGTTCAGATTCACTCCTCTCAGTTTGAGCCATGGGGAATTTGGACCTTTAATTGTCAGATTTTCCTAGTAGCCCTCCTTCCTCCTAGAAGTTGAATGTTTGTAAAATCTGTTTTTTAAATATTCACAACTAATTTACAAAATGTATGGGATAAACAAAAGATGTCTGTGGGCTTCCAATCAGTGCCTCCTGTTGGTGAGAGGTAGTCTTAATTTTTTAAAACAGACATAATAAAGTAAGTGGATCAATTACATAAAGAATGTGAATTTCATATTTTGAGAAAGGTATGTTAGGAAAAGTGAATGTGTGCGGTAATGTCATGTAATGAGTCTCCTGAGATAGGTCCAGTCAACTTTTAATTGATTGACAGAATATTTTCCTGCTAGGGAGGGGTACATCTACCACAGAAGTACAATAGCCATGAAAGAGACTGAGTGGCAAAATGAACTAATATTTTTGTATTTGTAATAATCTCTGCTGTTACTACTTCTCCTCCTCTCCATTTCTTGGTATGTTCAATAATAAATAAACCAAGTACTTTTCTTTTTAATTGCCACAGTGGAGGAGTAACTTTTTTTTTTTTTTTAATTTATTTTTACTGTATTTTGACAGAGAGAAGAGGGAGGGCCCAGAGCAGTCTCCATAGTTGACAGCATTAGTTTTCCATATAGTTTCACTCCATAGGTGGGCACAGGGCTGCTCAGGGCAGGAACTGGGCCAGGAGCCTCCCACATAGGCCCCAGCAAGAACTGAACTGGGGCACACCCCAGTTCGGCATATGGGTCCACCTGGCCCAGGATTTGATCCTCGGTCTCCAGGGCTGCAAAGCGAGTGCTTAACCCACTGAGCCATCCCATATTCCCCAGGAGCTACTATTTTAATCAGGGCATAGAAATTTAAATGTCCAGAGTGCCAGGCAAGTAATATAAACAAGTGAAGTAAATTAGGTGTGAACCAATGAACTCTACCCTTGCTACTGACCAGCAGCATTACCTGGAAACTCAATAAAAATACAGTCTGAAGCTCCATCTGTCTGTGTTCATTAAAAAAAAAAAAAGGAAGAAAAAAGATTCCCAGGTGATTTATGTGTGCATTTGAAGTTTAAAGGCACTTGAGAACTTATGCCCAAAAGCAAAAGGGTAGCAGTCATCTTCAGCTGATTTTACCATGTTCTATCTTTCCCTCACCCTGAAAGTAAGGCAGAAACCTTATTTTTAATGTAAAGTCACCTAACATTTTAAGGTTGGTCACGAATTCACACTTGTTTGTAAAAAGAGTATTCAGGCCAGACATGTTTTTAGCCTGTGAATCATCAGTATGTTATATAGCTTAGCCCGTGTCTGTGTCTGTACATGCATGCTGGTTATCCTAATAAGTTTCTACAAAAGACAGGTTTGTTCTTCAGCTCGATTGTGCTGCCCTAGAATCCTCCTCAGGGAATCAGCTGTTTCCAAACCTTACCTTGTCTTCATAGCCACAGTTAATTGGAATTGAAGCTGGACTTCTTGCCTTGGCACCAAATGTTTTCTGTAATATGCATGTTTTGGGTTTTGGATTTTGAGTGGTTCAATTGCCCCCCTCTCCCCCATTTACTGCTTATTTTTGGTTCTTATTACTCTGTATTTTCCTAGTGTGTGATTTGTGGATAGTACAAAGCTAAACAGTAAAAGCAACAGGGTTAACATATCCCTTAAGAATCTAGTGTAATATAGAAATATGAAACTTCTTGGATGTCAGGCAGGAGACAGCTGCTGATTGAGCATTGTTGGACTCCCTGCATTAGTGATTTCCATTGTGCAGTTAG